>RJWJ010001947.1:0-24045 GCA_004363605.1 Indri indri
ACATTTTACTAATCCACTCATGTATTGATGGACACTTGGGCTGTTTCCACACCTTTGCAATTGTGAATTGTGCTGCTATAAACATTCGGGTGCAGGTGTCTTTTTCATAGAGTGATTTTTGTTCTTTGGGGTAGATGCCCAGTAATGGGATTGCTGGATCAAATGGTAATTCTACTTGCATCTCTTTAAGGTATCTCCAAATGGCTTTCCACAGAGATTGCACTAGTTTGCAGTCCCACCAGCAGTGTATTTTATATTTTCTTAAATATTTATTCAGGCTTGCAGTAAAAGCATTGGCTATACCAACCACTTCCTACCCACTAGGATGGCTATAATAAAAACCACAACCATTGTTAAAAATAATAACCATTGGTGAGGATGTGGAGAAGTTGGAACCCTCATACATTGCCGGTGAGAATATAAAATTGTTCGGCCACCGTGGAAAATAGTTTGGCAGTTCCTCAAAAAGTTAAACATAGAATTACCATATGTTTAACCCAGCAATTCCATCTTAGGTATATATCTGCTATAGTCTGGATGTTTGCTCCAAATCTCACGTTGAAATTTGATCGACAGTGTTGGAGATGGGGCCTAGTGGGAGGTCCTGGGGTGGATCCCTCATGAATAGATTAATGCCCTCCCTGGGGAGAGGCGGTAGAGTGAGTTCTCTATTAGTTCCCACTAGAGCTGGTTGTTAAAAAGGCCCTGAGCGGCTGGGGTGACTATACCCCTGGCACTGTAATCCTAGCACTCTGGGAGGCTGAGACAGGAGGATTCCTTGAGCTCAGGAGTTCTAGACCACCCTGAGCAAGAGCAAGACCCTGTCTCTACTAAAAATAGAAAAATTACGCAGACCTAGTGGTGCATGCCTGTAGTCCCAACTACTGGGGAGGCTGAGGCAGGAGGATCGCTTAAGCCCAGGATTTTGAGGTTGCAGTGAGCTATCATGATGCCACTGCATTCTACCCGGGCGACAGAGAGAGAGTCTGTCTCAAAAAAAAAAAAAAAACTTTACATCTGGCTGGTCCAAAGGTGTTGAGTTATCTCACTTGATTGCCTATTGCTAATCAACAGAAGAATAAATAAATAGTGCATACATGCAATGAATATAATTCAGAAATAAAAAGGACCAAAGTACAGATACACCTACAATGTGAGTGAACCTTGGAAACCTTATGTTAAGTGAAGGAAGCCAGATGCAAAAGGTCACATTTGATTCCACGTATATGCAATATCCAGAATAGGTAGCTCTACAGAGGCAGCTGCAGATTGGTGGTTACCAGGGGCAGCAGGGAGGGGAAAATGAGAGTAACTGCTTAATGAGTAAGAGATTTCCTTTCCGGGTGATGAAATGTGTTAGAACTGAGTAGAGGTAGTGGTTGCACAACATTGAGAATGTATTAAATGCCACAAAATTGTCCATTTTAAAATGGTTAGTTTTATGTTATGTGAATTTCACCTCAATTAAAGATTGCAGAGCACCCAACAGATGAGCTGAATAAAGCTAGCATCTGATTATCCTCTCAAATTTCTGTACCTCTAACTCCAAAGCACAGCTCTAAACTGTCATTATACAATTCCTTGGTTGCTTCATATCAACTTGAAGAAAATCTACTTTGGACAAAAGTGAAAGATCCGGGAAATGACTGCTAAAGGATGCTATTTGGTTGAAAAACATTTGGATGAAAATGCTTTAGAATTATATCGTGATGGTTGCACAACCCTGTGGATATGCCAAAAACCATTGAATCAGGTGAATTTTATGGTATTTAAATTATCTCTCAATAAAGCTGTTTTTAAAAAGTGGAGATCTAATTAGGATACATCTTCTTTTGGAACGTCAGTTTTATCCTTTAAGCAATAAACTGTTTCCTTTTGCACATCTTTTTTTCTTTTTTTTGGAAGGATGGTTACTGCAATCGTACCGTTCTCCCCTGCCCTTTTTTAAGTCTTTCCTAAACACTCTTATTTCTAAAAGACAAGGCAAAACAATTCTACCTTGAAGGGTTATGGGAAAAAAAAGGCAAAATTAGGAAAGCTATCAATTTCGATCTAAGAAACAAAACTAATGTCATATTGGGCCCACAGACAAAATTCAAGGAAAATTACTTTAGCATCAGTGATTATTGTCCAATGGGAAGTTTCTATTCATTCATAACCATACTCAAATTAAGTTGAAACATACAGTTTGAGAAAAATAAATAGTTGATACAATAAATCCATGTTCATTCTTATTTAGCAAAAATCTCACTGCCACTCTTTTTTTTTTACCTTGACAGAAACATATTGTAAATTCTATAAATAATACCCCCAAACAATTATTTTTACCTTTTTGTAAGCCCTGTACCTGCTACTCATATGATACCTCTTCTTTTTGCTGTTTATTTCTACAAAGTAGATAAAACTGGTCTCTTAAAAGCATCTACTTATGTACCTGGCAAGACAAAGCATTCCCAAGGTGTAATCTAGGATATAATGCCCTGACCTTTAGGAAACCATTTCATTATTTCATTTAATAAGAATTAATTTCCCCTTCTCAGATGTTCCATTAATTCTATCAGATATATGTGTGTGTGTGTGTGTGTGTGTGTGTGTGTGTATACATATGTATGTATTTTTTTTTTTTTGAGACAATGTCTTGTGCTGTTGCCCAGGCTAGACTACAGTGGTGTAATCATAGCTCACTATACTCTCAAATTCCTGGGCTCAAGTAATCCTCTTGCCTCAGCTTCCCAAGTAGCTGGGACTACAAGCGCACACCACTACACCTGGCTAATTTTTGTATTTTCTGAAGAGATGATGTCTCACTGTGTTTCTCAGGCTGGTCTCAAACTCCTGGCCTCAAGAGATCCTCCCTCCTTGGCCTCCCAAAGTGCTGGGATTACAGGCATGAGTCACCATGCCAGGCCTCAAATATATAATTTTAAACTTGTTTAAATCTTGAAATGAAATTACAAACCTGAGTATAATATTTCAACAATACCAATTTCTACCCATCTGTAATGTCTTCTTAAGGCACTTTAAAATGATCTGACTGAAATAAGACTTTGTTTACAATCAACCAGAAAAATCATGAAATGTACAGATTCTAATTTTATGGAGGTGTTTACCTCATTTTCTTCTAATTTTAGCTCCAAAATCAAGCTGAAAGAGTAACAAAAACAATTGTCACTTGATAAGTTTTGGTAAAATCTTTTTGGTGCTATTTCCAGAAATTGAAAAAGTAATTACTCCAATGAGTAACACATTCATTTTGCAAATGAGATGGTTTCTAATCCTTTAACAAAATTTAAGGACATGGAAGAATTGAGTGACAAAGATTTGACAAAACTCCATCCGTTTATTTGTATAAAAAGGCTTCTTGGCACATATCTATAAAAACAAAAACTAGGAATAGAATAGGTAATGAATTCTATTTCACTTCAGCAGAAAGTAATAGTCATCTAATGATCCATGATGTAATTAAAAATGTTTTAAAAGCCCCGTCTATCTATTAAGAGTGCAGTCCATTAAAATTTTACTTTGTATGTAATTATTCATCAAAATATTATTTAAAGTTATATTGTCTTTATATCTCAATTCAATTATTATTTCCCTCATGTCCCTGACTTGATCAATTTCCCCATTGTATGCCTCAGGTCCTCTCTTTTGTAGAGCTTAGTTGTAATTTTGCATATGTTTATTAAATTATTTCATTAATGTCTATATTGCCAATAGGTTGTAAGCCACATCAAGGCAAGGAACACCTTTTTAAATTTTACCCCCCCCCCACCATTGTATCTTCAGGATAGCATAGTATTCAAAACATTGTAAGTTCTTGGTAAAATGTATTTGAATTAATAAATAATGAATGAGGGCTGGGTGTGGTGGCTCATGCCTGTAATCCCAGCACTTTAGGAGGCCGAGACAGGAGGATCATTTGAGACCAGGGGTTCAGGACCTGCCTGGGCAACATAGTGAGACCCGCCCCCATCTCTATTTAAAAAAATTAAAAAATAAAAATTATCTGGGTATGGTGGCATGTGCCTATAGTCCTAGCTACTCAGGAGGCTGAGGCAGGAGGATTGCTTGAGTCCAGGAGTTGAGCCTGCAGTGAGCTATGATTGCACCACTGCTCTCCAACCTGGGCAGAAGACTGAGACCCTGTCTCTTAAATAAAGAAATAAATAAATAGACAATCCTGGATCCTGGGCCTGAGATACCATATCTCCCCTTAGGTGTGGTGGTAATGACTTATCCAGCAAGTTCCAGTTTCATCCCACCTTCCCCCCAACCCAAGGCCTAACCCTTCTAGGTATCCTGGAGTTGTAACCAGGAACACCACCCAGCAGGGTATTAGAAGCAAGACTCATCCCTTTCCTAATCTTGGCTTTCATTCTAGGAACTTCTCTCGGAAGCAACAGGCCCTACAGAGATTCCGGAGCCAGGATTGGAAATAGAACCCCCTGCTATTACTTTGTGAGAGTTTATTAAAAGGTAGTGAGACTGTGAATCAGTTTCTTCCTCTTCTTTCCTTTCTTTTCCTTCCTTCCTTTCATACCAATAGTTCTCAAATCACCCAGGGGAGCTTGTTAGACACACAAACTTTTGGACCCTGTCCTAAGTCTAATAAATCATGTCTCTGGGAGTGAGGCATGGGAATCTGCCTTTTACAAGCAGGTTATTCTGACACAGGTGGTCCCTGGACCACACCTGGAAAAATACGGCTTTGTTATAGCCATGCTAATTCCAAACACCCAGGTGGTGCTAGTGTCATAGCCTAAAAGGTATGACTGCAAGGGACAGCAAAGCTTAATAGTGCTAGCCAATTCATTTATTCTTTCAAACGATATATGCTAGGATCTGAACTAGATGCTGGGGATACATTGATGAGCAAACCCGGACATAGTCTTTTCTCTGGTGGAGCTTAGGGTCTGCTGGGGAGGACAGGCATTAACCAGAGACTCACAAATGCAAAATTACAGCTAGGATGTGTGCAATGAAGGGAAGGCACGCCATATACTAAAAGTCAGGCTGGAGTGCGGTGGCACAGTCATAGCTCACTGCAGCCTTCTGGGCTGAAGCGATCCTCCTGCCTCAGCATTCCAAGTTGCTGGGATTATAGGCATGAGCCACCATGACCAGCAATTTAAAGTTGAAGTTGGGTCACATGGTTAATTTTGCATTTTGAAAAGGTCACTTTGGTTGCTGTGAAAAAAGGTGGAGGGCAGTAACACTAGAAGTTGGGCCATTATTCTTACTTTACAGATAAGGAAGTGAGCTGTAAGGAACATGGCTTCCTCAAGGTCACACAGCCAGTAAGTGGTAAAGCCAGGTTTCCAACACGGGTCTGCTTAACTTCAGAGTGTAAACAGTCTGCTGCCTCTTTAGATCAAGGTAACAAACTGCCAAAATACAGTTAGTCAAAATGATAAGCAAAGAAATAAACCAAAAGCCTCATCTCCGACTCATCCCATCCTTGCTCTGGTCATGACTCCTCATCAGAAAATGAGAATGAGTGGGGTAGCACAGGGTAGCTGAAGTTCCCTTGCTTGACCTAAGCTTTGGTTTCCTCTTCTGTAAAATGGTAATAATGCTGTAATAGTGTAGGGAGTCAGCCCTCTGTATCCATGGGTTCCGTACCTATGGATTCGACAATTGGATTGAAAATATTGGGGGGAAATACACGTGTACTAACATGTACAGACTTTTTATTGTCATTATTCCATAAACAATACAGTATAATGAGTATTTACATAGCACGTATATTGTATTCAGTATTATAAATAATCTAGAGATGATTTAAAGTATACGGGAGGATGTGCATAGGTTTTGCAAATACTACGCCATTTTATATCTGGGATTTGAGCATCCATGCATTTTGGTATACGCAGAAGGCCCTGGAACCAATCCCCCATGGATACCAATAGTCGACTATATTTTATGGGATTGTTGGAGGATTAAATTAGAAAAAGGTTATTAAATGCTTAGTATACTATCAGGCATATAGTTAGAATTCAACAAATATTGATTATTATTATTATTAATATAAAGACTTATTTTTCATTTATATATGTCCATCCACTATCACAGAAATGAGTAGCATCATATTACCTAACTCTCAAGCAAGAAGCCAAAACTATCATGACTAATCGCTGTCCTTCACTTGTTTACACAATCCACTTGTTGCCAGACTGCAGCACCAAATTTGGGACATCTCGCAAATAAGCCTCCTTTTCTCCCAACAATAACATCCTTACTTCAGGCCCGTGTCATATGTGACCTTAGTTATTTTGTGTCATAAAGAGTAGTCTAAATCCTTAAGTAAGATGGCTGAAATGACAAAGCTTTTCTTGCAGGTTATCAAAGAATGTAATGGTCTATCACCCTTGACATAGAAAAAGATAAGCTATCAGCAGGGGGTGAGGTTTGGATTGTTTATGTAAGTAAATGTGATGTATTTTTAATGCTCTGTGGTACTGAATCCTTTATAAATATGGGACACGTTATCAAAGCAACTAGCCAGGGTTATGGAGGAAGCAAATATAACAATAACAACAACATTAACAAAGAACTAATTATGGCAGCACATGTGGGCCTTGAATCCCTGAGTCCTCTGTGTGTGTGATTTTCCTGGCCTATTCCCATTTTTTACTACATTTTTATTACAGGCACGTCCCTGACCCTCTTACTTGATCTTCTGCCTTATCCAGTGCTCATTTCTTCATTGCCTCCTTCAATCAAACAGCTCTTTCCTCTTCATTCCTGTCTTGCCTTTACAGCTTACTCATTACAAATAGCACATAAAAGCCCAGGCATTTACATCAACTGCACCAAAAGACATAATCTAATATTTTAGGAAGTGGAAAGTTATACTCACTGTGACAAAGATAAATTGCTTCACCTTTGGATTTAATTCGCCCCATCCTGAGCTATTTACAGAGCTTCAGTTCTATTCTGTGTGTGCCCAGCACTATGCTAAGGGGCTAAGAAGGACGGGGAGGGACACAGAGTGAAAAAAAAAAAGTTAAGGATAAGCCGCAGCTCTCCTTTTTAAGAAACTTGAAATCTCTGGTGAAAAAAAGACATGCATACATTATACAGCAATAATGATAACTAACAGCTAACTTCTATGAAGGGCTCACTATGTGCCAGCCAATGTATAATGTATACATTATTTCTTTTAAGCCTATATTGTATATTAGTTATTTATTGCTCCATGACAAATTACCACAAAACTTAGTGGTTTAAAACAACAGTAAATGTGATTACAGTTATCAGTCGCTGTGGGTAAGGAATTTGTTATAGTTGGCTAGAGCTACAGATGCCTGAATGTTTGGGGCTGGAGAATGTGTTTCCACGATGGCTCACTCACATGACTGGCAAGCTGATGCTGGCTGGTGGCAGGAGGCCTCAGTTCCTCTCCGTGTGGGCATTTCCAGAGGGCTGCTTACGTGTCCTCATGACATGGTAGCACATGGTACCACATTCTTGGCAAACTATTTTATGTCTTTTTATTATATCCATTCTAGTGGATATATAGTAGTATATCATTGTGGTTTAATTTGCATTTATCTAACAACTAACAACGTTGAACATCTCACGGGCTTATTCGCCATTGGTATATCGTTTTTGTGAGGTGCCCAAATCTTTTGTCCATTTGTACTTACTTGGACTGTCTGTTTTCTCATTATTTAATTTTGAGGATTCTTTTTATATTCGGGTTACAAGCCCTTTATTGGTATGTGGTTTGCAAACATTTTCTCCCCCAGTGTGTGACTTATCTATTCATTTTCTTAGTAGAGTCTTTGGAAGAGTAGATCTTAGTTTTCAGGAAGACCAATTTATTAAGCTTTTTTTTTGTATGTGTGGATCTTGCTTTTGCTGTTGAATTGAAGACATCTTGGCTAAATCCAAGGCCACTAAGATTTTCTCCTACTTTTTATTATATAAGTTTTAGCCCTTATGCCCAGGACTATGATCTATTTGAATTTAGTTTTTATATGTGATGTTAGGTTTTCTGTTACTGTCAGTTTTTTACTTAACAATATTTCCTTGAGATCTTCTCATATGTGTTCATACAGAGTTTTCTTATTCATTTTTAGAGCCAAATTCCTGCTGTGATGGAGTCATTATTCTAGTTGCAGGGAGGCAGACAGTAAAGCCAGTAAATAAAACACATTGTATATAAAATGGTGAATAGTAAGGACGGGGGATGGGAAGAATGGGTGGGAAGGACAGTTATAATTTTAAGTAGGATGGTTAGGTAGAGTCTCACTGAAAAGTTGATATTTTAACGAAGACTGAAGTAGGGGCTGGTCTGAAGGTAGTGAGTTATCTCACTTGGTTGTTCACAGTCAGTTACAGATTGAACTCCTTGTTCTACTACTTTCCCTCCTCCTCACTACTGCCCTTGACTAGTCTAGGAAAAAAAGACCGAAGGAGGTAAGGGAGCGTGAATGACACCAGGTAGGGAGAACAGATGCACAAAATCTCTGGTGAGGGGAACACTAAGTACACAAGACCCAGTGCCAGGGAGGGCCTGTCATGTTCTAAAATAGTAAGGAAACCTGTATGGCTGAAGCGGAGTGAGTGAAGCAGTAACAGTGGAAAACGGGTCAGGGAGTTAAGAGGGGTATGCAGGGGCAGATCCCACAGAGCCTTGTGGGTTGCAGGCTTTGAGGACAAGGGCTTTTCCTCTGAGTGAGCTGAGAAGCTCCTGGAGGGTTTGGAGGAGTGTCAAGATCTGGCTTAGATTTGAAAGAGTCACATGGATGGCAGTGTCCACAACAGACTGCAGGAGCAAGTATAGGAGAAGCAGAAAGACCAGCTAGGAGGCTGCACAATAGTCCAGTAAGAAATGGCAGTAGTTTGGCCCAGCATGGTAGCAAGGGGGTTAGTGAGAAATGGCTGGATTCTGAAGACGTTTTTAAGGTAGTGCCAACAGGCTCTGCGGATGGGCTGGATGTTGGGTGTGAGAGCAAGACAGAAATCAGGGATGACTCCAAGATGTGGGGCCTCAGCATCTGGAAGCATGGAGTACTTTTACCCACTCGCCAACATAGTGTATTATCAAATACTTTAGTCATTGCCAGTCTCTGACAGTGGAAGATGGTATTTAATGTAGTTTTTTCCTCTCCATTTTAATTGTGAAAATTGTCAAACAAACAAAAAATTAAAAGAATAGAACCCATTTTATATTGACTTAAATAATAAAAGATTTATTAGTGCCAATAATTGGATATTGAGAGATAGAATAGAATTCAGGTTTGGTTTGACTCAACTGGTTTAAGTATGTCATTAAGAATCGGGAGCTGGTCACAATGGCTCATGCCTGCAATCCCGGCTACTCCGGAGGCTGAGGCAGGAGGATGAGGGGGGAGGATCATTTGAGCCCAGGAGTTCAAGGCTATAGTGAGCTACAATCATACCATAGTACTCCAGCCTGGGTGACAGAGCACCCCTCATCTCTAAAAAAATGTGGGGGTGGGGGATGTAGAGAAGGGGAGAAGGGAGGGGGGAGAGAGAGAGAAAGAGAATTGACCCATTACATGCTCTCTAAGAAAAGCAAATACACTTCTTATTTGCCCAGCAAACATGTCTCTTTATCTGGAATTGGGCCATGTGGCCACTCCTGAAACAATAGCTGTGACCAAGGTGTGGGATTTTGCTCATTATCTTAGGCCTGGTTTGCATGCCTCACCCCTAGAGCCAGGGGTGGAGTCATACCCCTTAAATGACGTGGGCTGCACATGAGGAAGGTGTCCACACCCAAATAAAATTGGGATGCATACCAAGGCGAGGGGATAAATGTCCTTCTCACCATGCCTCTGTCCAAGTGCTATGGGTATGTAGAATTTGCCATACTGCACCCTCACTCTAAGCTCCCTTGCCATGGTCTCTCTGAGGAGAGGTCTTTCACTTCTCTGAATGACCTGTGGCATTGATTTCCTGCATTTTTCAAGTTTTCAGTCATCCTCCTTGTTAATTTACTTCTTGCAGTTGCTGCCATCTTTCTGCACTACTGTGGCTTCATTCCTCAAAGTACCCTAACACAAGGCTGTGGTGTTATAAGACTTTTACTGAGGGTTTGTGGTCAGGGAGAGGATTATAACATAGTACAGAACTCAAAATCGAACACTAGATGTTAATGTCACTATCCAGAATTTCCCTGGCCAACCACACTTTAGAGATTGCGGTCACTTTAAAATGTGTCTGCAAATCGTTTGGTAATTTTCCTTTCAAAAGGTGAGAATACAGAGCCTAATTCTCCTCCCTTTGAATGTGGGCTGAGAGTTAATGACTCACTGTTTAACAAATAATATGTGGCAGAAGTGAACATATTTGACTTCCGAGGCTAAGGTCATTAAAAGCATGGAGCTTCCACCTGGCTCTCTCTTTAGGCTCACTCTGAGAGAAGCCAGCTGCCATGACATGAAGACACTCAAACAGCCCTGGGAGAGGCCAATGTGAAAAGGAACTGAGGCCTCCCACCAATAACCAGCATCAACTTGCCAGCCGTGCAGGTATGCCATCCCGGAAGTACATCCTCTAGTCCCAGCCAAGGCTGCAGTGGACTATAACTCCAACTGACATCTTGACTGCAACCTTGTGAGTGACCCTGAGTGAAGCTGCTCCCAAATTCCTGCCCCACAGAAACTGTGAGAGATAAGAATGCTTACTATTATTTTGAGTCACGAAGTTTGGGGGTAATTTGTTGTGCGGTGGTAGACAAATAACACAGGGACTCTCTCAAGCACTGTTCTCTTCAGGCTCATCTGCCGCCATCTTGCCTGGACCTCTCCTCTTTTCTTTCATGTCTTTTCTTCTTTCCTTGGCAGGGCTCTGCAAAGCCAGTTTCTAGAGGGAATGCTTAAAATTTCTGTATTTTATTTTGCAGAGTAATTTAAATCTTTGTCTAACCCTCTTCCATCCAGCTTAAGCCCAAGGGATCCCACCTTCTCTGACCAAACATACCCATTAAAGTCCAAAATAGAGAGATTTTGTTTTCCTACCAGGTGCACTGGTACCAGGTCCATTCAAACAGCTGCCAGCTTGTCCTAAAGGAAGTATATATAAGCAAAGTGTTGCAAGAGCAGAGAATAAGAAGCACCTAAGCTGACTGTGGGGGCTCATGGAAGAGGTGATATTTGAGGTGAGTTTTTAAGGATAAGTAGGAGTTCATTTGGTAGAGAAGTGAACGAACGTTAGTTACGCAGAGGTAACAGCAAATACCAAGGCTCACAGGTGAGAGAAGGTATAATCAATTCTGAGAACTTTAAATACATCAGGGTTCTGGGTGACAGTACCTATTAGGGAGCTTGGAAGCCATTGGAGGATAGATCATATAGGGCATTGTCAGCCACACATATTAGTTAGGAGACTACAGGTAACAGAAACTCTAATTCAACTTACTTAAAAATAAGAATAATAAGAGGGGACTGAGCGTGGTGGCTCACGCCTGTAATCCTAGCACTCTGGGAGGCTGAGGTGGGAAGATTGCTTGAGGTCAGCAGTTCGAGACCAGACCAAGCAAAAGCAAGACCCCCACCTCTACAAAAAATAGAAAAGTTAGCCAGGCATGGTGGTGCATGCCTGTAGTCCCAGCTACTTGGGAGCCTGAGGCAGAAGGATCGCCTGAGCCCAGGAGTTTGAGGTTGCAGTGAGCTATGATGTAGCCAGGGGTGACAGAGTGAGACCCCTGTCTCAAGGAAAAAAAAAAAAAAAAGAAGAAGAAGAATAAGGGATTTAGTATCTTGAATAATAAGTTCATTGTCTACCAGTGAGATGTTTAAAAAAGTCCACAGGTAGGACTGCTGCAATGTCTGTTAACTTAGCAGTTTAATATTATTATCAAGGATCCAGTTTTTTCTGTATTTCTATTCTTTTATTCCCAGGCTTGTCTCCTCATAATTATAAGATGGCTGCAGCAGCTCCAGTCATCATATGCTTAAGATTACATCTGGAGGTAGAAGAAGGGCCTTCTCTTCTTTCTCTTTTATTATGTAAACTTTTTATTGACTTACACTTGTATCTCTTTTTTAAGGTGAAGAAAATTTTTCTCAGAAATGTCTTCCCTCCTCCCTGACATTCCCCCCACAGCTGACTTCCCTTCAGCCTCATTAGCTAAAATTGCATCATGTGCCCATGTTTAAACCAACATTTTGTGAGGGTATGGGCCCGCCATGATTGATTTCGACCAGTCACACTTTACTCCCTGGGACTGGGGTTGAAGCCTAGCACCCTTTGAGCACATGGCCAAACATGTTGAGTGTGGTTATTTCATAAGTTAACAAGGTAGAAGAGAGAGTATTGGCTTTGGGGGGTAGGCAGTCCGCAGAATTCTCCACACCATGCTAAGGAATTTGGATTTTATCTCATTGGGATAAGGAACTACTGAAGGATTTTAAACCAAGAAATAACATGATTAGATTCCCTAGTGATAACAGAATGGAGGTGCACTCAGGAGGGTTGTGGGTCTGGAGGCTTCCTTAGAAGATACTGGAAAGGATTTTAGGCACTCGAATGAAGAATATCTAGTGACCAATTAGATGGAAATAAGGAAAGTAGAAGGAAGAGATTCTGGAATGACAGGTTCCTGCATGGGTGGATTCCAGGGTATTTCATTCAAGTGGGGAATATGGATGGGGGAGGTTTAGGTGGATTAAGGAACAGTGGAGACTTAAAAAGTTTGGTTTTGGACAATGAGGTGCCTAAAAGACAGATGAAGACAGATGAATAAACTTGGAAGGGAAAGTGAAGACCACATTACCTAAATTCCTTTAGAGGTTAGGGAAGGAGAATCGATAGAATCGATAAGAGGAAATGAAGCAAAGCAGATAACTGACACCTAATATGGGACTGGTTTGGCTGATTTTGCTCAGGGCTCATCATCAAGGACATCTTGAGAAAATTGCAAATGTAATTGTAGACAAGACTTTAAAGAGCAGTTAAAAGCCTGTTTTGAAATATGGGTTTCTACAATTTGTTTCAACATGTAGAGTCACAGCAAATGAGATAGAGAAATGATTTCAACCCTTTTTTAGTTGGCCTGCTGACTAGAAACCTCAGAACTCAGCTCTGTGAGCCGTTAATCAGATAAGCATTGCAGGTTTTTGTAAAGAATCATGCTTAACAAATACTTGAAGGCATATGGACTTATTGAAGGAAATGTTGTCCAAACCAGACTGACAAAGAAAGTTTTACAAAGAAAATATAATGAAAACTGTTGGGACTAAAATGTAGGTTTCCTTTATGCTTTATGACAGTAGTTATGAAATGTAAATTAGATGATGTTTCAATGTACCTTTGAATTGTAAATTAATCAAGTTCGTAAGCCATATGGATTATTTTAAAAATAGGAATTCTATTTCCACTCAAAAACACCTATTTTGTGAAAAACTGGACTTTGAAATATATGTAGATTACACTTAGAATTCACAAAAGGCAACTCAAGGAATTAAAAAAAAAATGATTTCAAAACATTTATTGGGTCCTTTCCATGTCTAACTTGTTCTAGACATTGAACTGGGTTCTGGAATAATAAAAATAACTGATATTTCTATAATTTTGTAGCTAATCCCAACTTCATGCAACTATTCTACTCAATGTGGGTTCTGTGAGTCCAGATAAAGTATAAAACTTAAAGCAGAGGGGGACTGAAGGACAGAGAAGAAAGCTGAGAACTGAGAATTGAAGGAGAAAGGCAAGTCAGGAAGCCCAACCACGTTGGGAGAGTAGCGGAGGGGAAAAACAATAGTCACAAGAGCCTGAATATACAAACAGGACAATGACCAAATCACATATGACAATTAGAACTCTGACCCACAACCTCTGCAGCAGCCAGCCCAGAATGACTGGGACTTGGTCAATGACTGTCAGCTTCTCTATTTTTTAACCTTTCCTCCCTACTCGAAACCAATTAGAGACAGCCGAATATGCTATCCCAAACCAATCACATAAGATGCTTTGCTTCTATTGATAGTTAGCCCACCTCCAGCTTCCCCACACTAATACACAAAAGTCAGAACATACATGAAACTTATCCCCCTTTCCACCCCACTATTAAGCTTTCCCATTCCCCTGACAGCCTTCGAGTCTGCCAAACACCAGTGATGGTGACTGACTGCATTGATATAACAAGCTTTGAATAAAGGGCCTCTCTGTTCTTATTTGGGTGGTCTTTGTTTTTTTCCCCACAGTTATTCATTCACTTGTTTATTATACATTAGTTGTTTTATGTGCCAGACAGTGGCTAGCATTGGGAATATGTAAAAGCAGACAGTCCCTGACTTCCAGGATATTCTCTCTAGTGGGACAGACAGACACATAAATATAATTGTAATTCAATGTGCTAAGTGAAACAATAGGCATATATAATACAAAAGAGGTGCAGTAGGGCAAGTAAGGCTTTTATGGGAATGGTGACCCTGAAGCCAAGCGATAAGGGATGAGTGGGAGTTGGTCTGGCTAAGAGACTGGGGAAGGTTATTCAAGGCAGGTGGAGGGGCAGAATGAGCAAAGTCTTAAAGGCCAGAAACCACAGGAGTGCCTTGCCAGAGCGTGATAAGGAAGGCGAGGAGTGGAAGAAGATGTGGTAGGGGCGGGTCGTGGACCAGGATGGATGTGCCACGTTGGAAAGAGCTTGGACTTTACTCTGTCCAAGCGGCTCACTCCTGGAAATGAGAAATATGGCTGGTGTAAGCAAGGAAGAATTAAAATACTACTACTACTACTACTAAGGAGCCATTGCCTTTGTATCACTGTAAGTTCCAGGACAGCAGCGACACAGAAGCTCATGTTGGGCACACAGTAAACATTCGATGAATGTTGAATGAATGGACATAGGCTCTTTGGTGTAGACTCATTGTTTCCAATTTATGTTTTTCTCACAGGACAAGACAACAAGGCCAGGGCATCAGGACAACAGTACCAGGGAGGTGCAAGGGAAGGTTTGAGGTAGGAGAACTGCCATTCTGGCGGAGAGTTGGGGGCCACGAAACCTCCAATAGGTTGCGGGCAAGGGATACACTTCTGTTGCGAACACCTCGAGACCTATCCACCGGAGCTGCTCTGTCCCAGGAGCAGCAGCGGGGAGGCGGCCAGTACGGAGCTCGCACCCTGGCGAGGGCAGCGGGCGCAGCGTGTCTCGCCGCCTCTCACCTGTGCGCTCCCTGCCAGCCTCTGTGGGCGGGGCCTCGGCACGGCGCCTTTCCAATTGGATGCAGCTCGAAATCCTGGGGCGGGCATTAGGGGCCGAGCGCTCTTGGGGATTGGCCACCCTGGCGGACGGACGTGCTGCTGACTGAGCTGGTTCGCCCAAGGCTCCGGCCCGTGGAGGGCGGGCCCCTCTCAGCGGGTCTCCTGTCAGTCATTGGCTCCCTGCGGTTTCCTTGGGGACGTGGCGCCGCTGCCGGTATGGGCCCTCCTTCCGGCTAGGCAAGAGGCTGCGGGGAGCTGCTCGGGACCGAGCGGAGCGGTGGCGAGGGAGCCGGCGGGCCGCTAGATCCCGTGAGTGTGGGCGGAAGGGGGCTGCAGAACCAGGAGGGACAGGGAGAGGAAGCGGGAATCCCCACTCCTGCCACCTGGGGACGGCCAGATTCTAGAGGACGGAGCTGGCCCACGAAAACGCCCCGCTCCCCATGCCCGGGTAGGGTCGCTGGGCCTGAGGAACAAGAGAGAACGTATCCGGAGTGGGAGTGAGTGGGAGCTGTGGAATTCTCGTGGAGGTCTGGCCTCGTGGGCACTGCCGAAGGGCAGCCTGAAACCCAGCCAACTCTTGACAGGCTACAGACTCAGGAGATGCCTGGGACAAGGAGGCCACCTTCTCAGGGCAAAAGGAAAAGGAGGTGACAGTCGTTGAGACCGCTGAAGGGAACCCATGGCTAGGTAAGGCTGCACGATTTCTCCCCGGCTAGGGCTCTGTGGTGGGTGGCTGGCAGGTTGGGGGGCCCTGGGAGGCTGTTACAAGTGAGGTTTGCCCTGGCTCTGAACCTGAACTTTGCATCCTGGTCAGGTGGATGCAAGGCCATCAAAACTGTTTTCTTTTGAAGGCAGGTAGATAATAGTTTCCAGTCATAACCCCCAGGAGGTGAAGTGAGTCTGCTTTCTCAGCTCTGAAAAGTGCTAGATTGTAACGTTCTTTGGAATTTCCATCTGAGTGAGGCTACATGTCCCTTGCGGGGATTAAACAAAGATTATTCTTTTTTTTTTTTTTTTTTGCAATGAACTTTAAAAGCAGGCAGAATAAGGTCCTTTTGAATCAATATATAAAGTGAGCTTCACAGTTAAGTAGACTTATGCATACATTCTAATACTCTGAAGCTTTTAAAAAAGATTAATGTAGATCTACATGTACCGGTATGGGACAATTGTCAAATAGAGTAAGTGGGGGATAAATACAGAACAGTAGGTATGGAGTACCACTGTTTGTGTAAAACCAGGGAAATGGAGATGCACACCCAGATATATTACTATATATATATATATATATATATATATTTATACTGCTGTATATTTATGCTTGTGAATCCATAAAATATCCCTGTAAAAATACATAGAAACTGGGTGGCAGTGGTTGCCTCTGAGAAGGATAGTGGGGTCAGGGCAAAAGATTCACTTTTCACTATACAGTATATCCTTTTAAACTGTGTATTTTTACTATATGCATATATAATCTTCTAAAACATTTGAGAAAATCAGCTGAATAAATTTTCTGACCAGTTTCTTGACAGCATTCTTGATGGGACTTGTAGTACTTTGATTCTCCAATGTTATTAGGTTGCCCAGGGAGACAGGATCTTTTTGTTAACATGAGATTGTCTTTGACTTGCACATAAAAGTGCAGAGTTTGGAAAAAGAGCAGAAGTAGAATATGTAGTAGAAGCACCATGAACCATATGGGTATTTTTCTAAAATTTAAGACTTAAGGCTGGGACCAGTGACTCATACCTGTAATCCCATCACTTTGGGAGGCTGAGCGGGAGGATCGCTTGAGACCAGGAGTTCACGACCAGCCTGAGCAACACAGCAAGACCCCATCTCTGCAAAAACAAAAATAAAAATAACTAATTTTTACATCAACTTTTCTTATGAACACAAGCACAACATAAAAACACCTGAAAAGGAGTATTCAAAAAGCAATTTGAGGATGTCTGGTAAAAGATTCAAGGATAGATGTTTCCATACTACAAAATGCAAAAGAGGTAAACAGAAGAAAACGATGGTGTTCCCAGAACATCAACAGATCAGAGATTGCAGCAAATCTGTGGGTGAAGGGCAGGAGACAGGACAATGCTTACCGACAGCGTGTTATAGGAAGTCGTGACTAAAAACTGAAATGAGCTAGGAGTCAATTCTCTAGATGAAGACTATGAGAGAGTCAGGAGGTGTATTTGGAAATTTGGAGGTTAAGAAAATGTTATATTATGTTGCAAAATTACAGAGAGTCTATAGTAAAACTAAAGAAACTTCAAACCAATGTTCTTCTCAAACAGATCAAATTAATGTTAGCATGACAGATGTGGTGGCACATGCCTTTATTCTTAGCTACTGGGGAGGCTAAGGCAGGAGGATTCCTTGAGCCCAGGAATTTGAGGCTACAGTGAGCTATGATCATGCCACTGCACTGCAGCCTGGGCAACAGAGGGAGATGCTGTCTCTGGAAAAATAAATAAATAAATAAATAAAAATGGAGACTAAAAGAACATATAGACGTTTGTCGGCATGATTTTTTGGCTTTATTAGGAGGTCTTTTATCCAATATAAAAAACTATTTTTAAGCACTCAATTGTAGAGACTTTGCAGACTTACTAATATTTGTCTCATTTCAGGATCAGTTTTTCCTACCTCTGCCCAGCCTCCTGGTACTTCACTGTGCCCACAGTGAGCCCATTTCCCCGTCAGCGAGTGGCATTCCTGGGACTCTTCTTCATATCCTGTCTCCTTTTGCTTATGTTAATCATGGACTTTCGACATTGGGGTGCTTCGTTACCACGAGATAGGCAATATGAAAGGTGAGTCATCTTTAGCTCATTTGATCAGCTTTGGCACTGAAGTCATAAATATTTTAATTAGCTGTTTACCATACTACTACCTTTGACCCTTTTGGGGGGATAGTGTGTTTTTATTAGTAAAATTGCATGCCATTTATTACATAAGGGAGATCTTAAGCCCCATTTTGGCAGTGTTCAATTTTGATTCAGGAATGCTGGTACTACATTTTAGCCATGAAAGGCATCTTTCTGTTTGCATGTTTTGGCAGGTGGAGACTTATTGGGTGCATAAGTGTTTAGAATTGTTATACACCCTTGATGAATTGCCACCTTTATCATTGTTAAGTGATTCTCTTTATCCTTGATTATGTTCTTTACTCTAAAATCTACTAGTCTGGTACTAATATAACTACTTCAGCTTTCTTTTGATTAATGTTAGCATGACAGATCTTTTCTGTCCTTTTAGTTTTAGCCAATTTGTGTCTTTATATTTAAAGTGGAATTCTTGTAGGCAGTGTTTAGTTGAGTCTTGCTTTTTATCCACTCTGACAACCTCTGCCTTTTCATTGGGTGTTCAGGCCATTTTCATTTGATATGATTATCAATTATGTTTAATCTACTATCTTGCTATTTTCTGTTTGTCACTTTTTTTTTTTTTTGCCCCTTTCTCTCTTCTTTTGAATTGAGTACAGTTTTTGTGATTCTATTTTGTTTCTCATGGTGGCTTATTAGATATAAGTCTGTTTTTATTTTTTTTAGTGGTTGCTTTAGGGTGTATAGAATGCATCTTTAACTTATCATAATCTACTTTCAAGTAATATCATACCTCTTCACATATAGTATAAGAACCTGGCCAGGCGCAGTGGCTCACACCTGTAATTCTAACACTTTGGGAGGCTAAGGCAGGAGGATTGTTTGACACCAGGAGTTGGAGGCTGCAGTGAGCTATGATGACACCACTGCACTCCAGCCTGGGCAACAGAGTGAGATTCTTTCTCAAAAAAAAAAAAAAAAAAAATGGGAGGGAGAGGGGGGACAAGGGCAACATACGTAACCTAAACATCTGTACCCCCATAATATGCTGAAATTTAAAAAAAAAAACCTTAACAATAGGATACTTTCATTACATTCCTCTTTTCCCCTTGGTCTTTGTGCTATTGTCGTACATTTTATTTCTACATATGTTATAAAGTCCACAATCTACTGTTATTATTTTTGCTTTAGTCAGTTATCTTTTAAAGAGATTTAAAAAATAAGAAAAAAAGGCTTGTATATTTACCCATACATTTAGCATTTCTGGGCTTTTTCATTCCTTCGTGTAGATCCATATTTCTATCTGGTATCATTTTCCTTTGACCTAAAGAACATTCTTTAACATGTCTAGTAGTGCAAGTCCACGCGGGTGATAAATTCTTTCATTCAACTTTTGGGTTTTTTTCTTTGTGGGATGGAGTCTCATTCTGTTGCTCAGGCTAGAGTGCAGTGGCACGATCAGAGTTCACTGCTGCCTGGAGCTCCTGTGCTCAAGCGATCCTCCTGCCTCATCCTCCTGAATACTGGGATTATAGGTGCAAGCCACTGTGCCTGATGGATTTATAGGTTTTAATCAAATTTAGAAAAATTTTGACCATTATTTCTTCAAATATTTTTCTGTCCTCCCTCACGTCCCCTTTGGGGACTCTAATTACAACATGTATGTTGAGCCATGTGATATTTTCCCATAGCTCACTGGTGCACTATTTATTTACTTTTTTAGTCCTCTTTCTCTCTGTCTTTCATTCTGGCTATTGTATTGCTGTGCGTTCAAGTTCATTAGTATTTTTTTCTGTAGTATCAAATCTGTTAATTCCATCCAGTGAAAGCTGAATACCTTTGTTCACAGAAAGTACATCTGAATTATTTAATATACTTTTAATACTGTACCAGTTGCACAGAAGATCTGTGTTCTTTTATAGCAGGATTCATTTTGCAATTTTTTTGAGATTAGTTTCTTTTTTTAAAGTTTTTTATATTTAATTATTATGGTTGCATAATAGTTGTATATGAGATTAGTTTCTGATGAGACTACAAAATTAAATGATGGCATGTTGTGTTCATTGTCTTCAACATGATTTTCTGATTTGTTTTTTTTTTTTAATTTTTACTTTATTGCTGCTCAGATATATATCAGTTAGGAGGCTTTGGGCTATAAGTAACAGCCAAACTGACTTAAATATAATAATAAGAAAGTTTATTGGCTCACAAACCTAGCAGTCCACAGATAGAGGGACCACAAGTTCAACATTGGCTGGCAGGATGGGAGTCTCTGTGTCTCCTCTCTATTGTCAGGAGCCTCAGCTTAGTGTTGCAAAATAGTAGCCAGGAGCAACCAGGGCAACTTGCAGCCTCACTCATGTCCTGCAGGATTGAAAATCAAGCTTTCCATGGCTCTCTTCATACAGTGGAGAAGAATCTTCCAAAAAGCCTCTGACAACCCTTTCCTTGAATTTTTTTTGTTCAGAATTGGGACACATGTCTACCCTCCTTTTTATTTCTTGGTCTGTCCCCAGAATTTCTCGTTTCCTGTTCGCTTTGGTCATTAATTAATTATTTAATTCAACAGAAATATTTTTGAGCAGCTACTGTATGTAGGTAATAATAGACACCAGACACAGAGACTTTGGTACCTTTTCTCAAGAAGCTTGTGTTTTCAGCCTCGCCTTCCTTTTTTTTCCTCCCAGAAGTTCTAGAGACAGATGTTTCAGCCTTGCCTTCTCTAGCAACCCTATTCATTTGTATTTTTGACTCTTCCTTTCTAGAAGAGGAAACACTGGGTGACTATGCTAGTCAACAATTGGCCTTAAGAAACTTGTTAACTTTGGAGACCTAAATCCATTATTTGAATTTCTTTAATGCTTATTGGTATTTTCTTGGCAGCCCTAAGCACAGATTCCCACTGGAAGACAGCATAGTCTAATTACGGAATTCCATACAGGTTAGTTAACATAGCTGAAGACTATTAGGGAGCGAGTGGTGAGCTACACGGCTGGAGAGCTAGCTCATGCTGGGTCTGTTAAGCCATTTTAGGGGGTTTAGACATTATCCTAAGGACAGAGTGAAGGCTTTGAAAGGTTTTGAAGAATGATATGATCTGAATTGCTTCTTAAAGAAAGCTCATCTTGTTGGCACTGTGGAAAATGAATTAGAGGGGAATATAAAAGCAGGGAGACTGATTGGATAACAGATGCTCCTTAACTTACAGTGGGGTTACACGGGTTGGAAATATCGTAAGTCGAAAATGCCTTTAATATACCTAACCTACCGAGCATCATAGCTTAGCTTAACCTACCTTAAAAGTGCTCAGAACACTTACATTAGTCTACTGTTGGGCAAAATCATCTAACACAAAGCCTACTTTGTAATAAAGTGTTGACTGTCTCATGTAATTTACTGAATATTGTACTGAAAGTGAAAAACAGGATGATCACATGGGTACTCAAAGTTTCTACTGAATGTACATCACTTTCATGTCATCGTAAAGTTTAAAAATTATAAGTTGGACCATTGTTAGTTAGGGACTCTCTGTGCTTTAGTAGAGAGATGATTGTGGCCTGAGCTTGGGTGACATCAAGGAGAATGTAGAGAAGTTAAAACATTTGAGTGTTATGTGGGAGGCTTAGTGATCCGATAATTCTTGACTACCACTGTGCCTCAAGTGGCCAGATCCAATAAATACTTGTTGGGTTGAATTAATTGCAACAAGTTAGCCACAGAGCTGAGGAACACACAAATTAATTGTACCATTGTGGTGACCTTACCAAAGTCCTAACACTCTGTAATGCTCTGGCTGAGCCGCTGGCAGCCATGTTGCCCATAAGCTCATTGTCATTTAATGAAAAGTTTTGTACATATTGCCACAAATGGCTATATATCATTAAACTTCATTTATGGCAGCCTCCGTGAGTCATTTAGGAAGCAAACATTTGTGTATAGCTCTCTGTGTGATAGGCACTGGGTACAAAGATGACTAAAATGTGGCCCCTGAACTCATGGAATTCATAATCTACCTAGGGAGGCAAACATAAAGGAATAATTATTTCTCAGTGAGATAATAGTTTATGCACAGTTGTATAAAATCAGGAACAAAGAATCAGGAGCTGTACAAAGTTAAGAATTAAGAGCAAAGTTAAGGGCCGGGCACGGTGGTTCACACCTGTAATCCTAGCACTCTGGGAGGCCAAGGCGGGAGGATTGCTTGAGCTCAGGAGTTCGAGACCAGCCTGAGCAAGAGCGAGACCCTGTCTCTACTAAAAACAGAAAGAAATTAGCTGGACAACTAAAACTATATAGAAAAAATTAGCTGGGCATAGTGGCATATGCCTGTAGTCCCAGCTACTCGGGAGGCTGAGGCAGAAGGATTGCTTGAGCCCAGGAGTTTGAGGTTGCCATGAGCTGGGCTGATGCCACGGCACTCACTAGCCCGGGCAACAAAGCAAGATTCTGTCTCAAAAAAAAAAAAAAAAAGAAAGAAAGAAAGCAAAGTTAAGAATCAGAAATTAATCAGAAGAGGCTCATGAGTCACCGAATTTGATTGTCAATCAGTTTGTGTAATAAAGGCTCGGGTACTTTAGTGATAAGATAGGCTCTCACATAAAGCCTGTTTGCTTTTATATTACATTTGCTGCCCGTAATTGGCATGGTTCTCCTTGTCTCGGAACATAGCAGATAACAGCAAATTAGAATGGTGGATGGGGTGGGGCGTGCCATATATACAAGCTCATTGAAGACAGTAATGAATGATCTGGCATCTTGACAGTGAGGTAGGAGAGAGGAAATTTATTAAGAACAGACTCAGTAACTCAAAATTTTTACAGACAATTTCTATAGCGGTAAATAGTTGTACATGTTTTGTTGAAATTGTTTTAGCATACAGCCTAATAATTTTTGTTAATGATGACCTTAAATTAGAGGTTTTCAGCCATCATGTACCTGAATCACTTGGGGACCTTTAAAAAAATGTAAATAATTTGGCCTCTTTTTGAGGTGATTCTAATATGCAGCCTGGGTTGAGAACCATTGCTCTAAGTTTTGGTTCCATTTACTTGGGGAGGTATTGTGGTATAGGGGAGAGAGCATTGGTTTTAGAGCAGATCAGCTCGCCAGCTTGTTGGGTGATCATGGGCAGGTTCCTTCATGTCTTGGAATCTCATTTTCTTTATGTATAAAGTGGGAATAAAGATGGCTGCCTGGTAGTCTTGTCGTTTGCGTGAAAAGACTAAAGCATGTAGGACTGCCTGGCGCGTGGATTGACTGATAAATCAAATGTTAGTTTTAGTATTATTATTTGAAATAAAGTTGATTTTTTTATTCCCTAATTCCATTCTGTACCCTGAAAATATACACTGAAAATAATGGGCAGCATTATCTGCATTTAAAATTTTGTTTCCGTAACTTCTTTTTTTTGTGGCAGCTGCTATTGCTTAAGCACTGGTGGCACTAGCTGATGATAAAATAATTAAGCAGATAACTAGGAACTGATGGAAACATCTATCACTTTAGTCAACAGCTTTAAAAAAATATTAAGAAAAGTGCTTGTGGTTATGATTTAATATTATATACATATATAATATAGTCATTTTTTTCTTCTTAAATTATTCCTATTTCATACAGTGAAATTATCAGAATTTTGAGATGTCCCTCGAAGAGTGTGCTGTGCTTCCAGGAACATACTTTCAGGTGTCTTCATGGGAACAAGTTTGGAAACCTTTGATCAGAAAAATGTGCCCATTGGTCCGAGTACAGTGGTGTTTACAACTAATTGATCACAACTAGTTATAGGTTCCTTTGTTCCTTCTCCACTCTCACTGCTTCACTTGACCAGCCTTTAAAAAAAGGAAAAAGAAATAAAAGAAAAAAAGAAAAAGAAAAATGTGCCCAGAGGAACAATGCATTCATTCTTTTATGGTCTTGATAAATGAGGCGTTGCCTTAGTTAGAAATGATAATCTCTCTTGCATGTTGCTTCTTTGTGTTTTAATATGCATGAAAGCAGCTAATGTTTTTTTTTTTATTTTATTTATTTTATTTTATTTTAT
>RJWJ010001947.1:24145-98319 GCA_004363605.1 Indri indri
TGGCGTCAGCCTAGCTCACAGCAACCTCGAACTCCTGGGCTCGAGCAATCCTACTGTCTCAGCCTCCCGACTGGCTGGGACTACAGGCATGTGCCACCATGCCCGGCTAATTTTTTCTCTATATATTTTTAGCTGTCCAATTAATTTTCTTTCTATTTTTGATAGAGATGGGGTCTCGCTCTTGCTCAGGCTGGTCTCGAACTCCTGAGCTCAGAACGATCCGCCCACCTCGGCCTCCCAGAGTGCTAGGATTACAGGCTTGAGCCACTGCGCCCGGCCAAGCAGCTAATGTTTAAAAATATTTTAATTTAATTAATTTTGCATTAAAAATATTTTAATTTGAGCCAGGTGTGGCGATACATGCCTGTAGTCCCAGCTACTCGGGAGGCTGAGGCAGAAGGATTGCTTGAGACCAGGAATTTGAGGTTGCTGTGAGAGAGGCTGACACCATGGCATTCTAGCCTTGGCAGCAGACTCTGTCTCAAAAAAAAAAGGAAGGTAAAATTTTGTCTAGTTGAACTATTGTTCTGAAGAATGTCTTTTGTAGCTAATGGAAGGTGGTGCCTTTATGTTTCTTTGCCGTCTGGGAATAACTGAGTGAGAAGTTCTGTGTTAGCAATTGGCTCAGTACTGGCCTTCCACAGAAGTTCAATTCTGTTTAAAGCAAGTCTCAAAAAGAGGCATTGCTCTTGGTTTGGATAAAAATGGTAAACTTTTAAGACATGCAGATGAAGTTGGGTGTTCTTAGGTATACTAGAACAATTCAGAGATTTTAGCTGGTGAAATTGAAAGCATTTATTCATTTACTTCATCTTAATGTTGTTCATAGTGTTTATAAGCAGGGCTTTAAATTATAAATGTTCCGACTGCTCTGATTAATCTTGTTAGGTGGTAAGCAGTAACCTGACAAATGCTTCTGTGGACATGTATTACTATCATCAGTCATGCACAACTACTTTATAATGTCATTATATTTCATTCTGTGCCTGGAACAGAGTTGAAGAGTATGATGACATTCAGCTGAGAGCTGGAAGGCCTATACTGATGGGGGCTACTTTAATTGACTTTTGACACATCACTGAGTTCTGTGTGAACTCTAAAAGTGCTATAATTAGCGTTGATTTTGTAAGGTAGGTAATGGTTTGATCGGTTACAGCTCTAATGCTGTTAATGTTTTCAGGATAATGGCAGTGAAAAGCCATTGTCTTCCACTTCTACCTTGGGTGATGTATTTGTGGGTTATTTTCTTTTCATTGACTCAGCAGTGACTAGAGGGAAATCATGTTTCTCAAATAGAGGGGGTATGTGTGTGTGTAAGGTATGGGAGTGAGTATGTGTGATGGAGAATCAGACCTCTCTTGGGAAGGTGGATGTGAGGAATTCCAAAGCTTTCAGAACTTTTCTCTTGGGCTTTCAGAACTTCTCTTTAGAGAATGGCTCAGTGCAGCATCAGCAAAGCAGGAGGGTCCAGCAACACAAGTAATTGACCATGATGGCTAAGGCGAGGACTACAGATTAAAAAGAAAAAATGCAGGAAAGGACTGGTGATCCATTCATGTTAGGAGTTTAGACAGGAGGACTTTCAGGTGGTTGAAAATGTAGGAAGCCTGATTAGGTCATAAGAGGTCAGAGTTCCAGAAAGAGGTAATACTGTTACGTCTCAGAGGGGAAAACTATTCTTTAGTTTTTCATTTGTTTGCAAGATAAGAAAAATGGAGACTTTCCGCTGCCTGCAATGAGTGATCAAAGACTCTACTGGAAAGTGACATAAATGCCGTCTGGTCCTCTCTTCCTCCCTTGTGATCTAATGTCAGCTGACTTTTTACCACTGCACACATGGAGACTTCTAAGAGAAGAGAAAGAAACATTGAGTTGCACCAAAATTAGAATTGTAAAGATGCTTATTTTGGCAGGAATCACAGAGGGTAACAGGATATTTTGTTTGGAAAGCCATTGAAACTTTCTAAGAAAGAAACCAATTGATTTTGAATCTAGCTATACAAAGATATGGAAGATTTATTATAATAACGAACTGATAGCTCCACTTTGTGAGCTTTAGGAACAAACCAGTCAGTATTGACTGATTGACGCACATCTTGGGCAGAGAAATGTGAGGAACACTGTGACAGTATCGAGGTACTTCACATAAGTTACCTGTTCTTGAGAAACTTATCAGTGGAGAGGTAGAGGAAACAAATATGCAAGAAATCTTGGGGGTCTTACTGAAATATAAACAAACTGCTTAAAGAGAATATTGACTCTCCATATTTTAGAACAGAAGGAAGAGGCCTTTTCAAATCATTGTGGTGATTACAAGAGTTGGCATTGTTGAGTAGAGGCTTCTTAAGACCTGGGAAGCCATGTCAGAAGAGGTGGGAAGGGGGAAGGAATGGGTAGGAAGCTGATGGACGTTACAGAGAAAAAGAAGGTTGTGTGAGAGTGTGGTTCTGAGTGTTTCCTGGCCCTCGGGGGATCCCAGAGATCCTTTCAGGGAGTGTATGAGGGCAAAACTATTTTTATAATAATACTGAGATGTTATTTGTCTTTTAAAATTGTAGTTCAAAACACATAACATAAAATTTACCATTTTAACCGTTTGTAAGTGTACAGTGAGTAGTGTTTATTTACACTGTTGTGAACCAGATCTCCAGAGCTTTTTCATCTTGCAAATCTGTAACTATACTCATTGAACAAGTCCCCTTTTCTCTCTCTCTCCAGCCAGTGCTGGTAACTACTATTCTTCTTTCTGTTTCTGTGAATTTGACTACCTTAGATACCTTGTATAAGTGGAGTCATACAGTATTTGTCTTCTTATGTTTATTTAGTTATTTTTGAGGAAGAGCGTCATTCTATCACCCTGGCTAGAGTACAGTGGCGTCATCATAGGTCACCACAACCTCAAACTCGTGGGCTCAAGCAATCCTCCTGCCTCAGCCTCCCAAGTAGTTGGGACTACAGGCACACACCACCACGCCTGGCTAATTTTTTCTATTTTTTGTAGAGACGGGTCTTGCTCTTGCTCAGGCTGGTCTCAAAATCATAACCTCAAGTGGTCCTTCCACCTCAGCCTCCCAGAGTGCTAGGATTATAAGTGTGAGCCACCATGCCGGCCTTGTTTTTCTATGACTGGCTAATTTTACTTAACGTGATGTCCTCAAGATTCATCCATGTTGTAGCATGTGACAGGATTTCCTTCCTTTTTAATGCTTAATAATAGTCCATTGTATGTATATACCACATTTTGTTCATCCATTCATCTATTAATGGACGCTTGGGTTGCTTCCACCTCTTGACTGTTGTGATATTTCCTCTGCTGGTGCAAAAGCAATGGTGGGTAAAACTGGTACCTTAGCACAAATCAAGATAGAGACACCAAATTGTACTAGTAGTTACTATATTCTTCATTACTACACAATTGCAATGGGCAAAAAAATTCACTTCCACTTAAGAATATCGTTTTAATGTTCTGTGTGATGAAATGGGGAATAGGCATTAAGTAATGAGGTAAACCTAGCTGCTTTTTATTAGGGAACACTATTTTATTACTGGAAAGAATGACTGCCAGAAAAACTATGGTTTTTAGATTTGTGTATTTTGTAGACATTTTCTTGAAGATGAATGAAGTAAATCTGTTACTTCGAGGAAAACAATTTTCAGTATTTATTGCCAGTGACAAAATTTGAACTTCCAAACGAGAATTAGAATTTTGGAAATCTACAACTGTGAATTGGATAGCTTCCCAATACTTAAAAAGTATTGAGTAAGATTGGTGGTGATATTAATGGATATGGGTTTTTTTGATATTGTGGAACGAAATGTGTCAACATTTAGGAGCATTTGCATAACTCAGTGAACCAGTATTTTCTAGTATATGATGTTATGAAATCATGCCTGGGTAAAAGTCATTCAAAGTGCAAGATAATGGATTTTAATGTAACAGAGTATGAAAAGTTTTTAGATAGGGTTTTAGATTCCAGTTACAACTCATCTTTAAGTAACATTACTTGTCAAGAAATAGTATAGTATCAAAGAAGATTATTCACAATGATCTGAAAGTATTGTTAAAATACCACTCCCTTTTCCAATAATACGTCTGTGTGAGGCAAGATTTTCACACAGATACTTCAACCAAAACAACATCCTGTATCAGATGTAATACAGAAGTAAATATGAGAATCTAGCTGTCTTCTGTTAATTCACACACTAAAGAGATTTCTGAAATTATGAAACAATGCCATTCACCTATTTTTTTGTTTTAGAAAATATGGTTATTTTCATAATATGTTAGTATGTAATGAATTTATTATTTTATCGAAATGATTTAACATGCATTAATTTTCCTGTTTTATTTTCTAATGTAGTAAATATGGATAGATGTAACCCATGTACACAAAAGCTCTTTGGGGTTCATTAATTTTTAAAATTATAAAGGGGTCCTGAGGCCCAAAAGTTTGAGAACCAATGCGCTAGAGAAAAGTTGTTCATTATGCAAGGGGATGGGAAGGTGGGCTCCAGGATCTTGTCAAAGACAAGTAGAGGGAGTGGTTTTCAGAGAAGAAAAGCAGAGAAAATTCTGTGAAGCATGTGAAGTAGAAAGATTACTATGAGGGGAAATGAAATGTCACTTTGGGCTGGGGATGGATTATCTTGCTTATTTCTTTTTTATCTTTGGCCTCTTATGAGGTCAGTATTTGCAAGAGTTCTGTAATTTGAACCTAGACTTCTGCCCAGCTTTCGTGTGAAAAAAGTGAGCTGTTAGGAGTTGATTGGTGGATTCTGAGCCCAGTTCAGCCCAGTAATTTGATTAGAATAGGAAAGTATGTGGTGAAACAGAATCTTTAGGACTATAAACTTTCTGTTGTGTGACAGATTTTTACCACCTGCTTTATTTCCCTCAACTGACTCCCATTTCAGATCCAGAAAGAAGTTCTACGTGACCCTACCTTATGTAATAATATACAGCATTACATTGAAGCTCAATACATGTTTTACTCTCTTTAAAAAAAAATGCATTTTGCATTGTATAATAGAATAGGAAAAGTATTCGGCTGTACTTTTTGATTTCAGAACCGTTTCTGCATGCTCTTCATCAAGTTTGCTTTTTTGCCCAAAGGAAGAAACTCTGTGATCTGTTTAACAATACGAAGTCACCAATAAGCACTGGCTAGATTGGCCTGAGGAGGGTGACACATGGCTTGTCATTCTAATCAGAGGTGGATTTACTGTGCAACTAATGATGGCCACACCTCAACACCTCTCACTTGCACGGGCCCCTTTTGTATTTCTAATGCGGACTCTTGTTTTTAAAAGAAGTCTCCCCAAATAGTGTTCACTTCAGACTTCATAATACCTGGTTCTGAGGGGTTCTATGTAAGAGCCTTGGGGATCTAGGAGTGAGCTCTAAAGACAGTGTTGGGTGAGTGGGGCAGATATAAGGAAGGGAGGTCAGCTATAGTACTTGAAAAAAATTACAGCTTTACTCTCAGGGGATTCATTTAGGCACTTATTAGCTCAATCTATAGTAATGCTTATTCAAATGTAAAAGAATTTAGAAGACAAAATTTTAGTATCTACCATGGAGTATGTACTTTTAGCACCAATAAAGAGTTCTTTTCTGGATAATAAACATGCTATTCTTGCTGGGCTCCTCTTAAAGTGAAGCCTTTGAAGAGAAGTCAGTGATATTTGTACTTTTCAGACCCTCAGGTTCCGAGGACATATTAATATTAATTACAGCCTCAGTGCTCAGAAGCATTTTACAAACTTTTTTTTTAATGGACTTTTCAGCCCTTTTCTCCAGAGAGTCTTCTGTTTGCTCTCCTAGTAATTATTCTGTGAACAAGAGCAACAGCACGGTGCTGCTAACTGCTCAATATACATTCTCTCTCTAAGGGTAGACACTCTTAAACTCTCCTTTTTTCAGAGTCTGAGAGAAGTTAAGTAACTTGCTGAAGGTCACACAGCACAAAAAGTGATAGAGCTGAGACTCAAACCTTGGTATGTTTAATGGTAATACCTTGTTTCATCTTCCTGCTGTCAGCCGGATATCTTTGAATGAAAATCTGAACAAAATTCCAACATGAAATACTAAACGTCCTAGGGCCAAGAGGCCTTCTTTTTTTTAAACAGTATAATATTTTATTTTTTAAACTTCATAGTGGTACACAGGCATGTGATATTTTTTATATTCTATATACATTCTATAAATATTCTTTTTGTATTTACAAAATATTTTAAAAGATTATAGAAAAGAATATTTTTATGAAATTGCATTTTTAATTAATTTAATTCTAGCAATATAAATACAAAGCAAAAAATCTGATAAAAAATATCACTGTCCAAAAACACACATTAAGTGATAAACCCTTCCACAATGAAAGAGGTGAAATTTGTACTGGGGTAGGGGAAAGAAAGATTTGTCCCACAGTGAATAGGATATACAGAAGTAAAAGTTTATTTATTTTTTGGAGAGAGAGAGAGAGAGAGAATGAATGGCCATAGCACACAGAGGAAGAAAGGAAGTGCCGGGCAGTTGAGGAAAAGCTGTTTGGAGTTTTGAAGGGTAAAAATGGCTTTTTCCCCCCCTGCTTTAGCAGACTGATAACAGAAACGACGGCAAAGTTGTTGCAGGTGTTCTTTATTTTTTTTCTTTGTGCAGCCAGGGGGTTATCTGAGTCCTTGAAATTTGTTTCTGACAGGAACGAGGCAGAGAGTTAGAGCAAGGAGTTCACACCTCTACTGTCCACTTAGGGCTCTCCAAGGCTATGAAAACAAAACTCTTGAAGATAACGAGTTAGGCCATGGGTGTTTTGATTAAAATAAAGGGCAGTTGTACCGTGAGTTTTTTCTTCAGAGGGGCAATTATGTGTTGTGAGTTTATTTCCCTTCCTTTCTGTTTGATAGTTTATTTTCCTCTGTTAGGTAGGTTATTAGTAAGGCTACCTTTCACACAGTATTCTGTGTATAGGTATACAGAAAGGATAGATAGAAAATAAATGATTAGGATTATTTTAGTTATCTGGTGTGCATAACAAACCACCCCAAAACTTAGTGGCTTGTAACAACAAAAACCAGTTACTTATTCAGGCCTAAAAGCTCTTTAATGCTTGCTAAAAGATTTGCTACTCCAACCAGTTTTAGAACTACCCCCACACGTCTAATTTCAGAGGCCTCTAGGCAAGCGAACCTGCTGTTGCCTCATGTACATCAGCAAATATGGTCAATATTGTTTCATTCCTTAATTAGATCTTGTAGTCCCATGTGCTTGGTGCATGCAGGCACTTAATGAAGACTCATGAATGAATGGAGTAAGTGAGGGGGCCTTTCAGGGACCTGGCTGCTTAGCACTGATTTTTCTTTTTGCTTGGCTTAGGTATTTGGCTCGAGTAGGGGAGCTTGAAGCTACTGACACTGAAGACCCAAATCTGAATTATGGACTTGTTGTGGACTGTGGCAGCAGTGGCTCCCGGATTTTCGTTTATTTCTGGCCAAGACATAATGGGAACCCCCACGACTTGCTGGACATCAAACAGATGAGAGACCGCAACAGCCAACCAGTGGTTAAAAAAATCAAGCCAGGTACCAATCAGAATACATTTTGTCGTTGATCTCTTTTATCTGCTACAGGCGTGAGGGAGAAGGAAAGCTACCCTTTTCTTCTTGAGAGTCTGAGTAATGGGAGGGATATCTCATTCATTATCACCTCACCTTCTCTCAGATAAATATATGTTTAGGACCTTAAGCAGCACCTTATGGGGTATCAGTTTTCTGAGTCTTATATGATCTGCTTTTGAAAGGAAGTGTTGTGTTTTAATTTACTTAAGGAATCTCTGCAATGGCAGACACTCCAGAACATGCCAGTGATTACCTTCGTCCTCTGCTGAGCTTTGCTGCTGCTCATGTGCCTGTGAAGAAGCACAAGGAGACCCCCCTTTACATCCTGTGCACAGCAGGCATGAGGCTTCTCCCCGAGAGGTAAGGCGCAGGGTCTGAGAAACACAGGAAAACGGGCAGCACAAGAGTTGAAAGGCGATTCCGTGCTTTGTCCTCTGTGGTTCCCTGGTCTGGAGGTGGGGTATGGGTACACGACACAGAGTTCCCAGGTGGCACTAAAAGATTCTTTGCCCAGAAACAGAGCCGAGCCACCGCCTTACCCAATTATTGCACAATCAGTCGTTGACACTTTCATGTCATTTGCTTCTTTGGGATTAATATCTGCCTAAAATGACCTTAATGATTCATAGTTTGGATTGAGGGTTGGGAGTGGTGGTGATGGTGATAAATGAGGCATGTAGAGAGAGAACATAATTACAGAAGAGTAGTAGGAGGGTCACCTGAGGACCCAGATACCTAGGGGCTAGTAGGAGAGCTCTGGTGGGAACACTGCCTTCTCTGTAACTCTGTCTGGGTCCTTAGTGATAACTGGGTGATAACTCCCCCACTTGCTGCTGCAGCTGCAAAGCTCAGTGTCCATTGCCTTGGACCAGTTTTCTCAGCACTAGCCAGGCGAGTCTTTTCCACTTGACCTCAGCAGTTCAGCCTGACGTCTTGCCACCTGATCCTTCTTCCTGTATTAGAGGAGGAGGAGGAGGTGGTGGAGGAGGCTATATTTAGGTCAGACCCCTCCTTGTTTGTGATTTCCCCCCTTTGACACCTCTTTGATCCCTCCACACTTATTTTGGACACGAGGTAGGAGTGAGTTCCCTGATTTTTTTTTTTAATGATTTTATTGTGGTAAGAACACTTAATATGAGATTTACCTCCTTAACAAGTTTTTAAGTGTACAATACGTTATCGTTGACTCCGTGTACAATGTTGTATAGCAGATCTTCGGAGCTTATTCATCTTGCTTAACTGACATTTTATGCCCATTTATTTCTCTTAGCATAACGTCCTCAGTGTTCATCCACGTTATCACATATCGCAGAATTTCCTTATTTTTTAAGCCTGAATAGTATTCCATTGTATGCAATACCCTCATTTTCTTTACTCCTTCAAATATCAGTGGACACGTAGGTTGTTTCCGCATCTCGGCTGTTGTGAATAATGCTGTAGTGGACATGGGAGTGCCAGTATCTTTTTGAGATCCCGATTTCAATTCTTCTGAATAATTAGCCAGAAGTGAGATTGCTGCATCATATGACAGTTATATTTTTTAATTTTTTGAGGAACTTCCATGCTGCTTTTTATAGCTGCTGTACCATTTCACATTTCTACCAACAATATGCAGGGGTTTTAATTTCTCCATATCCTTGCCAACACTTGTTTTTTGTTTTTTGGATAACAGCCATCCTGACAGGTGTGAAGTGATATCTCCTGTGGTTTTGATTTGCATTTCCCTGATGACTAGTGATGATGAGCATTTTTTTCATATACCTGTTGGCCATTTATATGTCTTTGGAGAAATGTCTATTCAAGTCCATAGCCCATTTATTTTTACTTTTATTTTTTTATTTTTATTTTTTAGAGACAAGCTCTTACTCTGTTGCCCAGGCTAGAATGCGGTGGTACAATCATAGCTCACTGTAGCCTTGAACTCTTGAGCTCAAGTGATCCTCCACCCTTAACCTCCCAAAGCATTGGAATTACATGTATGGGCCACCACACCTGGCCCTTAGCCCATTTTTAAATCAGGTTATTTGTTTTTTTGCAGTTGAGTTGTAGTAGTTTCTTTTTTTTTTTTTTTTTTTTTTGAGACAGAGTCTCACTCTGTTGCCTGGGCTACAGTGCTGTGGCTTCAGCGTAGCTCACAGCAACCTCAATCTCCTGGGCTCAAGCAATCCTTCTGCCTCAGCCTCCCGAGTAGCTGGGACTACAGGCATGCGCCACCATGCCCAGCTAATTTTTTTTTCTATGTATATTTTTAGCTGTCCAATTAATTTCTTTCTATTTTTGGTAGAGACGGGGTCTCGCTCTTGCTCAGGCTGGTCTCGAACTCCTGAGCTCAGAACGATCTGCCCGCCTCGGCCTCCCAGAGTGCCAGGATTACAGGCGTGAGCCACCATGCCCGGCCAATAAAATATTTTTATAAGGAATAATTTTAAAAATCCAAGATAATTGATCTTATTTTTTTATGCATTTTTTTTGAGACAGAGTCTCACTCTGTCACCCAGGCTGGAGAGTAGTGGCACGATTATAGCTCACTGCAACCTCTAGCTCCTGGGCTCAAGCGATCCTCCTGCCTCAGCCTCCTGAGTAGCTGGGTCTGCAGGTACACACCACCACACCCAGCTAATTTTTAAATTTTTTGCAGAGACAGGGTCTCACTATATTGCCCAGGCCGTTCTCAAACTCCTGGTCTCTAGCAATCCTCTTGTCTTGGCTCCTGAATGGTCTTATTTTTGATTAGTCTGTTTTCTCTAGATTCGTATTTGTACTTCCAGCTTTGTTTCTTTGTTTTTCTTTGTCTGATATTGATAACATACTTAAAATGTTAGAGGAAAGACAACCCTATAGATACTAAGTTTCAAATGTTATCCTCAAATTAAAAATGTTATGTCCTTTGGATTTTTATCTTGATCTGGGGCTTTCAAATGGTAAGATTTTTATAAAGAAAAAAAATCAACCCTTAAAAGGGTTGATTAAAAAGTTAATTATTAGCTATGTAATGGATTATATAAAAACTTGTGGATAACAGTACTTCTTGTGTGGTAATGTGAGGCATTGTTTCTGTATCGTTAAGATCTGAGGATGAGACTATGTTCCTTAATTTAACATCGTTTTTCACTATTGATTAGAAATAATATAATTACATCTATTTTATAGATTGTGAAACTGTGCTGCAATTTCCTGTGGCTTATTTGTACTCAGCTTGTGAGAGGCATAGAACCATAGTCTCATCTTTTAACACTATTCGAAGTATAACATTATGTAAGGGAACAGTATTACTATTACCTTATTGTCTTTTATGTAGGAGGCTATACTTGGAGGCATTTTAAACCTTTGAAATCAAAGGAGTTACCAAAAAGAAATAGGGCTTGACAAATGGATGAGATGGGTGAACAGTGAGGTCATAAAAGGACAAGTTGAGGCAGTTTGTGAGAAGAGAGCTTAATGATTAACTTTGGGATTTTTTGTTCTTTCTTGCAGGAAGCAGTTGGCTATTTTGGCTGACCTGGTGAAAGATTTACCACTGGAGTTTGACTTCCTCTTTTCACAGTCTCAGGCAGAAGTGATCTCTGGGAAGCAGGAAGGTACTGGGCCTTGAGGGGTGCAGCTGGTTCACTTCTAAGCCAGCCATGGCCCAGCCTCTCTAACAGGCATTTAGGATTACTTTGTATATCTGATTTTTATTTTCCTGCCAGTAATTTTCCTGATTCTGCTATATAGTTTATTTGATTATTTGCATAGTCTGCATTGGTATCTGTTTTAGAATGCTGCATGTAGAAGTTATAAATGTAGATCTGTTTTTAACTTAGTGCTAAGCGCTATGTTTATAAGAATGTATTAGTATTTAATGATGATTCCAATTGGATATTTGGTTAGCTAAGTGTACTTTTGAAAACATATAGTTCTAGGAGTTGTATTGAGTTTGTCAAATACAAATGTAAAGCAAATTATTAAAGTAACGGGAAACTTTAATTTCAGGGAATGCTCAAAATGAGTTACTTTTGTTTTGTTACGGGCTCTCCCTTTACCGCAATTATTATGCAGCATTGATACTTCCCTAGAAGCTCATACTATTGGGTTTATGCTTTTGGGGTGGAGTTGAATATGTGTTCTCATGCAGTAATGTGGCCAGTTGGATGACTTATGTTTCTATTTCTTGAAAAAGGGAAGGAGATCTTATATGTCTCCTAGTTGTAGTCCACACGAGAGGAAATTACTTTTTAAAATTTCAGTATTGAAATTTTTCAGTCTTAAATTTCTATTTTGTTTTCTTAATATTCTATTTCTTTTCTTTTCTATATCTTTGCTGAGACCTGTGTTTTCATTCATTGTAAGACTGATTGTATTTCTTGGTTATATGGCTGCTTTAATATCTTTGTCTGGTAATTCCACTATATGTTATCTCAGGGTTGGCATTTTTTGATGTTTTTTTTCCCCTTATCCATTAACGAGTTGAGATTTTCCTCATTCTTTATATGCCAAGTAATTTTATATTGTATCTTGGAATATTATATTATGAGACTCTTGGTCCTGTTTAATTCATAAAGAGAACGTAGTTTTTTTTTGTTTTAGCAGGCAATTGACCTGGTTATGTTCAGGCCTCAAGTTCTGACCCGCCTTCTGTGGGCTATGATTCTATTAGCTTATTCTTCAAAGCCTGGGCACTGCTTATGTGCATGTCAGCTAATCTGGAACCTGGGCACTGGCCTAGACCATAGTCAGTTCCCAAAGTCATTGGTATATTGTTTAGGGTCAGATCCACGTATGTGTAGCTTGGAGGTGAGCCCAGAGGTTCATACACAACTTTGCTCCCTGTTGTCCATGATCTCCCTGACACCTTTTGGTTTCTTGGAGCTCACTCTCCTGGTCCTCCTGTCAGAAAACCAGGGTTTTAATTTGCCCCCTCTGCCTTGCACTTCCCATGATTGCTTCTGCATCCAGGGCCAAATGGTGGGAGGACAGAGGGAGAAAAATAAGCAATAGGGATTTCCCCACACTCTTGAAGCTACAGCTTCTCTGGTCAGAGAGAATAATTCACATCCTTCAGTTTTAGGTTATCTGCCCAACTTCCACCTCTGTTGCTGCAGGATTGCCTGGGGTTAGAGAGAACAAACTAAAGGAAAAAAAGCAAATTTTCCCTATTCTCTCTGAACCTTTGGCATCCCCTTTTCTGCTCCTTGGACCATAAAGCAAGGTCTTGAAGTTCTTTCTGTTCATATCTGGTGTATACTTTCATATTTCAAGCTGTTCTTGAGTCCAGGCCAGGCAAAGTCTGAGGGGAAAAATATGGGACACTCATCACTGGTTTGGTGGTACTTTAAATTCTGGTCTCATTCTCAGAAAACTGCTCCATGCATTCTATCTAGAGTTTATATTTACATTCAGTGGGGAGGCAGGGTGATGTGTACTTACTCCATCTTGCCCAGAACCAGAAGTCCAAGATTTACATTTTTAAACATTTGTTTTTACAATTAATTCCTAGTCATTGTAGGAAATTTGGAAGATGCAAATAATTTTAAAAGGAAAAAAAAAATCAAAAGATAACAGATTTGAAGTCCATTCATTGAGAGTATGGAATAAAATACTACGATTACTTTTTTCCAAGAAAAGGAGAAACAGAGAAGCTGTAGGGAGAGGTGTATACATGGTATAGCAATAGAGAATTAAGTGAGGGCTTTTGTATTTCTTACTTAGGAGTTTATGCGTGGATTGGAATCAACTTTGTGCTGGGAAGATTTGACCATGAGGATGGTGAGTAAAATTGTCTTCTTATGACAATTCATTACCTTAGAGCTGAAGTTTTAAGTCATACCTATCCATAGCATGTAAGTGCTAATTTTGAGTTGTTTTTCTTTCCTTTTTCTTTTTTAAAACTTAAGATGCTTCATTTTCCAGTCATAGTTTGCTTTCTTTTATTTCTTTTTAAATTTTTAATATGGAAAGTTTTGAACATTTGCAAAAGTAGGGTAAATAATAACATGAACCTCCATGGGTCCATTACCCAGACTCGATGCTTATTAACATTTTGCCATTTTTTTTGTCCCCATACTCCCTCCACATATCATGGGATTTTTTTCTCATCAGATTCTTTAAAGCAAACCCCAGACATATCATTTTTATCTTCATGTATGTCAGTATGTATCTCCAATAGATAAGGAGTTACAAAACAAAATGAAAATCTACAATGCCAGTTTTAAACTTAACAGAATTAACAGTATATGGTATCATGCAATACCCATATTTATTTATTTATTTATTTTACAGCCCAGCAAGCTAAGAACCTTTAGTTTCTTTTCATCTGTAATAGTTAACCTTACCACCCCACTCCCCTGCCTTTAAAAACAAGAAAAAAATTGGGTCACTTGATAGAATGACTTTGCCACATTTAAGATTTTGTCAACTATATCTTTGTGGGGTTAACATGTTTCTTTAACATGTTTCTTATTCCCTTATATGTGCTTCAAACTGGAGGTCACATATAGACACTTGGTTAGATTCATCTGCAAAACTAAATCACAGATGGTGCTGTGTGTTTCACAGGGATTTTTTAATGTTTGGTTGTCCTACTTTTGGTCATGTTCTGACTGACCAGGTATTCAGGGTTCAGGTATTGTCAGCCTGATCTAATTTATTATAAAAATTCCTCATCAGCCTTTCACCTAATGGTTGCAGTAGCCTATTATGATCGTTGCTTAAATATGTTTTTTTCGTTAGAGGTTGGAAAATGGTGATTTTTCTAATTCTGTCATTCCTTCTGCATTTAATGGCTGGGATTTTTATGTAATGAACTTTTGTTCATCAACTCTTTGGTTATCCTGAAATACAGTTCTTATGGGAAAGACAGAATAAATCCTTGACTCTTTTCCTTTATCTATCAAGTTTTTGAATATTGAGTTGGTGTCCTAGCAACTTCCAAAGGTAACCCAGTCAAGTTTTTTTTTAAAACTATCATTATGAACTCATGGATTTTAATATATTTGATGCATGAGAGCCCATCACATTGTTATTCTTTTTAGGAACACCTTTAGTTTGGCTCCTGTATCCTCTTAACATGATCCCAATACTCTTATATATTTCTCTTGCTATCTGACACACCAGGGTATCCCAAGGTCATCTTGTGTACTTTCGACCCTAGACCCAGCACTGGCCACTTTTAAAATGAGCCCTGGTTTCTTTTAGTAAAAAATTATATTTAGAAATCGTGATCAAGGTATAGATACCATATGCTCATTACTCCTGGGATATCATTGCTTCCAGGCCTTTTAGGGAACAGAGCTAGGAAATACATATTTTTTGGAAAAAAGAAAAATCATGAGTTCATAATGATATTTCCAACTCATATTTAAGATTATAAGGTTGTTAATTTCTTTGACTTTATACTTGTATCTTTTTGCTCTTATGCTGAATCTTTGTTCCTGAAGATATTAACATAAATATTTATTTGCTTTATTCTACAGTATATATTTAATAGTTTTAAAATAATAATACCAATAATGTTATTAACAAATAAGACTACTAGAATGCAGTTTAAGTTATTTGTTCCTTTTGTCCTTGGGATATATCTCATTGGGGATGTATGGTCAAAATGTCATGTTAAAGTCATTTGAAATAATTGTTCTCTGTATAGTATACAGTTGATACAGTTAGATTAATTTCAATATTTTATGGGATTGCTGTTTTCTGTTTTTGAATTAATTTAGGTTTTTAATTACTAGAGAGCCCTTCTATTCCATTATTTATTTCAGAATCAGATGCTGAGGCTCCCCAGGAATTGGCAACAGGACGCAGAAGGACAGTAGGGATACTGGATATGGGAGGAGCCTCTCTCCAAATTGCATATGAAGTTCCTACCTCAACCTCTGTCCTTCCTGCAAAACAGGTATTTTTACATTTTAGGGAAATTCAGCTGCTAGGAATACCAATATTTGAGAAGGAAGAACATTCTTTGGACTTAGACCAACCTGCCTGGGTCCAAATATTTGTTCAGATACTTGCTAACTTGTGTTATCTTGAGTAAGTTACCTCTCTGAGCCTCAGTTTCCTCATGTGTAAAAAAGGGATAATAATAGTATCTACCTCATAAAGTTGTAAGGATAAAATAACACCATGTGTGTTAAGCATTTAGCAAACTGCTCAGTGTATGATAATAAAAATTATACTGTGTATCTCCTAGGGTTACCTGAGCACTAAACATGATAATACATTTAAATCCTGAAGCACAGTATTTGATACATATCTATTGCTCAATAAATGCTATTCCATTTCCCCTCACTGATGATTCCATTCCTGTGCTTCTAATATCCCTTACCTTACTAGAACATAAAGAATATATTTTGAGGGAGAAGTTTCATCATAGAGAGAGGAGAGAAATACAGATAACTTTTTGACCAGCTGTTATGTGCAAGAAATAGACATATTAGTTGTACTACCCCCAAAAGTTTATAATTTATCTATCAGTGGAGACAGTCTGTGACATCAGGCAGACCATAACAATACTATAATTTAATCTAAATCAGGGTTACTCATCCTTGGCACTACTGACATTTTGGGCTGGATAATTCTTTGTTGTTCAGGGCTGTCTCATGCATTGTATGATATTAGCAGCATCGCTGGCCTCTACCAGGTGCCAATAACAACCCTTCTCATCCAGTTGTGACAAAAGTGTCTCCAGGTATTGCCAGATGTCCACTTGCAGTGCAGGGTGGAAATCGCCCCTGGTTGAGACCCTTTGGTTTAAACAGAGAGCTGTGGCAATGTGTAGGCTGGCAGGTTCAGCTCGATTTGCAAAGGCTTGAGTGGGAGAGCCATGCTGGCTTCATGGATGGTAAAGTATTTACTTCGGCCTTAGATGATAATAGCCTTTTGCATAATGGAGGTTGAGGGAAGGTCATCTCCACAGAGGGAACACTGTGTACAAAAGCACAGAGAAAGCAGCAAAGAGCCCAGAATGTTCAGTATAGGATTTTCATGTGTAATAGTTAAGGGAAGATAAGATGGAGTTAGATCATGAGCCGTTTTGGGTGCTGTCCTAGGAGGTTTGGCTTTTATTTCTGTAGACAGTGGGGAACCAGCAAAGTTTTTTGAGTAGGGCAATCATATGGGCCTCAATTTCATTATCTATAAAATAATTAAGCTCTGAAGGTCCTTCCCAGCTCTGAATTTTGTGACTGTGTTGATTTTATGACTATGATCTCACCTATTTTTTAGGAAAATAATTTTGGTGACAGCAGGAGAAATGTAGGGTTGGGAGCCTTGAGTGAGAAGTGTTAAGGAGCTGACCTAGACAACGTAAGTGGAAATGAAAGGGAGATAGATTTCAAGGGATATCTTAGAGTAAAAACCCAATATTTAATGGGTGATCATGGTGGTGTGGGTAGGGCAGGAGGGATGGCCAGCGATGCTGAGAGTCTAACCTAGATAACCAGAAGAATGAGGAACCCAATCACTGAGAGAAGGACCACAAGGGAAAGGGCAGGGTTGGTGTTAAACAAACAGTATGGTTCTGAGAGGTTTGGATAAGAGTGTCTATCTGGTCATCTAGCTCTGAAATCCTAAGACAAATGAGTTCAATTTTGGGTATGTTGAATTTGAGATATCCAAAAACTATATATATGTGTCAAAATATCCACAGGACTGTTAGAAATGTGAATTTGGCAGTCAGCAGAGAATTTCATGCTACGGTTGGAGATTGGGGAACTAATGAGGTTGTGAGACTTTTAATGCCGCTGTGAACATTCATGTACACATTTTTGTGTTGATGTACATTTTCAGATTTCTTGCGTATGTACCTAGGAGTGGAATTCCTGGGCACAATAGTATTTGCACAAATTAAAAATAAATATATTCAGGCTGGGTGTTGTGGCTCATGCCTGTAATCCTAGCAGTTTGGGAGGCTGAAGTGGTAGGATCACATGAGGTCAGGAGTTCAAGACCAGCCTGGGCAACACAGCGAGACCCCATCTCTACAAAAAAAAGAAAAATTAGCTGGGCTTGGTAGTCCCAGCTACTCAGGAGGCAGAGGAAGGAGGATTGCTTAACCCCAGGAGTTTGAGGTTGCAGTGACCTATGATGAGGCCATTGTATTCTAGCCTAGGTGACAGAGTGAGACCCTGTCTCCAAAAAAAAAAAAAAAAAAAAACTGAAACATTCAAAACAATAATCTCCATTTTTTTGTAGCAATACATACATACAAAAATTACACATTAAATATATTAGAATGGTTTAATGGCCTGGAGTGGGAACGGGAGTAGGTATGAGGACAAAAATGAGTAAAAAAAATAAGATAAAAGAAAGGCTTTGCCATGATAATGTGCCATGAGCTGAGGAATATGACTAATTCAGTCTCTGCACCTGAGGTCCCCACCTCCACCTCCCACCAAAAAAAAAAAAGAAAAAAATACAGCGCCTTTTCATTAGAGGTAAAATAAACTTGAACTCTCCCAATTCTCAAACCTGTCATAAGGGACATTAGGGCTTTTTGGATAGCTTTAGAAAAGGCCATAGAGTAGATCTCATGATGATCCCTAAAATTCCTTAGATTTATTTTTATTAATGATTTTTTTTTCCAGTTAGATAACACATTCCCATTGTGGAGAACTGGAAAATTCAGAGAAGTAGGTGAAAGGAAATGACATCATTTGTAATAATTCTACTCCTATGTATCTACATAGTGTTTTAGTCTCTAATTTGATATTAAGTGTTGTATTTAGTTTCTAATTTGTACTTTCCAGTGCAGTCTTGTAATTGTATGTCTTTGTTTCAAATAATGTCATGAGGATGAAAGAATGCTGTAAGATTTTAAGGAGTAGTCATAGAAAATGAAGCCTGATGTATTAGTGATGTCATAGCTTTCTAGGAATCAACCAAAACTAAAATTCCCTTTTTTTCTCTTGATATTGTATTATAGGAAGAAGCTGCCAAGATCCTGCTGGCTGAGTTCAACCTGGGCTGCGATGTGCAACACACCGAACATGTGTACAGGGTTTATGTCACGACCTTTCTGGGTTTTGGAGGCAACTTTGCCCGGCAGCGCTATGAAGACCTTGTGCTGAATGAAACTCTTAATAAAAACAGGTACATTTGACATGAGATCTGGGTTTCTTTCTAAAATAGAATGTTGTCAGGCTATAGACATTAGGAAGAAATATTTATGTCCTCCTAAAATAGATAAGTCCTTGCTTATTGCTTTTTTCTGACCACCTATGCCAACAGGGAAGTATCTCTTAGAGACCCTCTATTAGCTGTCGCACCTAGTCTGGGTGGAGGGTGCATTCCACCCTTTGTCATTAGGGCTCATAAAAAAGTAGAGCAACATATTGTGATCTCTTGCTGTGTCGCCCATCAGACATGGCATCATGGGATAAATGAGATTAATGAAATTGCTAATTTAAAATATGCAGTATAATGTAGCTGCTAACAGTTCCTTCTGCATGGACGTACTTAAGACATGTTCGTTGAATTATAGTGCGGTTGCATCTTACGTGGGAGTTAGGTTCTATAGTGTACTTAAAAGATAAAAAAGCATGTATGGTTAAAATTAACTTTTAAAATGATCTCTCATTAAGTCCAGAACAGCCAGTTTTTCCTCCAGTATTGAGCAGATCTTGGATTCTTCATTACCAGATGAAATAGCTAGACCATAATGTACAAACAGTTGTGGGGTTTTTTTTTCTTAGTTACTTAAAATGATTTATTTTATCATTATGCAAATTGAAGGAAAGCATAATCCTGCTAGGATTACAGGCATGAGCCACAACACCCAGCGTGAATATATTTATTTTTAATTTGTGTAAATACTATAAGTATAAATAATTTCCACTATAAAATTATTTATGCTTATCTATTTATCTAGAAACACTAGCTTGAAGAGGTACTGATATATTCCATCTGTAATAATTTCTCCACAGCAATCTATTGTTTTATATTTAGAGGATGTTGAAAAAAATACTGTCTCATAAGTCTTTTTTGTTTTTCTAAGTCTCAACATTCACTAAGAGTTCAAGATGCTTTGGGAGAATCCCAGTGTCCTGGATGATTGATGAGTGCTTAAAACCAAGCTGTGGGCCGGGCACAGTGGCTCACACCTGTAATCCTAGCACTCTGGGAGGCCGAGGACGGAGGGTTGCTTGAGCTCAGGAGTTTGAGACCAGCCTGAGCAAGAGCGAGACCCCATCTCTACTATAAATAGAAAGAAATTAGCCAAACAACTAAAAATAGAAAAAATTAGCTGGGCATGGTGGCGTGTGCCTGTAGTCCCAGCTGTCGGGAGGCTGAGGCAGGAGGATCGCTGGAGCCCAGGAGTTGGAGGTTGCTGTGAGCTAGGCTGACACCACGGCACTCTAGCCCAGGCAAGAGAGTGAGACTCTGTCTCAAAAAAAAAAAAAAACCAAAAAACCAAGCTGTGTACTTGTATTCCGAAAGTACTCCTGAGCCCATACAAATGTGGCTTGGGCTGAGGTGCTCAGATTGCTCCTGCAGGCACTATGGTGTTAGAAGAACATCGTTGTGAAGGTTTCACACCAGTTTTGGTTTTTCCTTCTTCATCAGCTGCTGTGCTTCCTATTCCATTTTCTTCCTTTGTTGTTCTGTTGCCCTCTTTCTGTCTCCTGTTTTCTGCTGCCTCAGAACTGCTTCTTGCCAGGCGGCTGAGCTGCTTCCGATGCATCAATATTTTCTTGCCAAGCATCTGAGTTCCCTACTTCAGATGACTGATGAGTAAAAGGCATGTCTTGTGTAGCTGCCTATCTGTTAGAGAATCCTGTGCTTCCTAGGATGACAAACGAATGGTTCTCTCTTCTTAATAAGGATTTTCTGAGTTTTCCTTGTGGTTGGTGTCATATCCTTCAAATAGTCAGGTTCCAGTTCTAAAACCTTCTGTTGTGTTGCCACATTCCCGTTCCGTCTTCAATCTTTACACTTTTGGGTGCATCTTCATCCTAGGAAGTCTGTTCTTCAACATCTGTCTGTTTAGGAACTGATGAATAATTAACTGCAGTTGGCAAAGTTATTTGATTTCCATTTAATTTCTGTCCTTGGCCAGATCTGCACATTAATCTCTTTTAGGAATGAGAGTATGGCTGCCGGGCAAGTATAGACTTGAAATAACTGGAACTGTGATAGCCATGGTGGGAATCAAAACCTGCCCCTCCACTCCCCCACTCAGAGGCTCCAGGCTCCGCAGGTGGCTTCCAGGAGCTGGTGCGCCACCTGTCCTTTCCCAGCACTGTTCATTCAAAGCCAGGCATGTCCTCCGTCACCATCACCATTGTTGTTGCGCGACTGCCGCAGTCTCCTCCTGAGGAAGACCTCCCCACAGCCTTTCCCGCTTCGCCTCCTGCTAGTTGTATTTTTAAACATTAGAAACACACTCAGCATGGTAAGATCTTTGCATTTTTAAAAGGCATGTGGGAATGAAGACCAGATGGAGAAGAGCAGATTCACGTCTCCAATTTCACTATGCCCTGGGAAATATACATATTGACTAAAAGGTTGAGCAGAATTGCTCAGTGCCATATTTCTCTCACTCTTTTTTTTTCTAAATTTAATGTGCTTAAGTTAAATGTGCATGTGATACAATATGTAATAATATCCCACCCCATCCCTGTTTCCAGGGATGTTGTGAAAACCAATAAGGAGATATCCACGAAGCACATTGTATTTCTTGGACTAGGTTGAGTACAGGGGTGACATGTTTTGCTTGTTCTTGTCATCATGACAGACTGCTGGGCCAGAAGACAGGTCTGAGTCCTGACAATCCATTTCTGGATCCCTGCCTGCCTGTGGGACTCACAGATGTGGTGGAGAGGAACAGCCAGGTCCTGCATGTCCGAGGAAGAGGCGACTGGGCGACTTGCGGGGCAATGCTGAGCCCTCTGCTGGCTCGCTCCAACACCAGCCAGGCCTCACTGAACGGCATCTACCAGTCGCCAATCGACTTCAACAACAGCGAGTTCTACGGCTTCTCCGAATTTTTTTACTGTACAGAGGATGTGTTGCGCATAGGAGGCCGGTACCATGGACCAACATTTGCCAAGGCTGCTCAGGTAAGTTCTTAGTGATGAAGATGACTCATGCTGGCAGCGGCCATGTATTGGATGCCTAACTTTGTGCCAGGTGCTATGCAGAGTAGAACGAAGCTCTCTTTGGCTTTCGTCGCTGCTATTCCTAGTCCTAACCTTACCCCCTGGGAAGCCTGGGAGCCTCAGGAGCCATGTTGGGCTGGCTTGGTACTAGACTTGGAGGCGATGGGAATAAAGAGGGTACAGCACAGCGTTCGTGAGTGAATATGCCATTTCTGTTTCATTTGTTGGCTAGTAGCCCACAGGTAATGGAAATGGAACAGTGGCAACTGGGGACGTTAGAGATTTGCCTCCAATTTCACATTGCACTGACTCTGTGGTTGTTCCAGGATTACTGTGGCATGGCTTGGTCAGTACTAACACAGAGATTCAAGAATGGCCTCTTTTCATCACATGCGGATGAGCATCGACTGAAGTAAGTCACTTCCTTTTCTTCCTTGGGTGTGGCTTTAAAATGTAGACGGCAGATTATAATGAGAGAGGGAGGGAGTGAGCAACAGTGCAGATGGGATTTTATGTTGAAGGAGCATTTGATTATTTCAGATTTTGATTTTCTGATGGATGGGGTCAAAATAGCCTGTTTTAATAAAGCCAAGGGAAATCAGTGGTTATCAAAGAGAGTTCTCTCCAAGTGGTTTGACATCCAAAGTGATGATCTTTTTTTAAAAAAACTTTTTAGTATAGAGAATATCAAACATACAGAAAAGTAGAAAGAATAGTAACATAAACCCTCATGTAACTATCACACAGCTTCGACAAATATCAACATTTTGCCAGTTTGGTTCATTGGTCCTCCCATTTTATAAACAATTTAGTTTAAAATTTTTTAAACAGACAAAAATAGAATAGTATAATGAACTCCTGTGTACTTGTGACCCAGCTTCTGTACTAACAATTATCAGCTCCAGGCCATTCTTGTTTTTATCTGTTTTCCAACCCACTATCCCCCTCTTACCACAGCTGGGTTATTTTAAAGCAGATCCCAGACATCATATAATTACATCGGTAGGTATTTCAGCATGCTCTCTGAAGATAGGGACTCTTAAAAAAAAAAAAAAGAAAAAGAAAAAAAAAACATAGCCACAATCTCATATTGCCTAAAGATACTCTTCATTTTTGTGGTAAACACAAGATAAAGTGGGCTCAAATTGGGCTCCATCTAGAGGTGAGGAAGGTGAAGCGAGGGGAGGCAGGTCCTTTGGCATCTAGTGTGAATACAGTGTGGCTTATTGAGAAGGAAGGCATTAGAATTCTTTTCTCTTTTTTTAAAACATAATTTATTTTTTTTGGTCAAACAGATATCAGTGTTTTAAATCAGCTTGGATGTACCAAGTCCTACATGAAGGATTCCACTTTCCCTATGACTATCCGAACCTGCGGACAGCCCAGCTGGTATATGACCGAGAAGTTCAGTGGACGCTGGGAGCCATTCTATATAAGACACGTTTCTTACCGCTCAGGTAAAGTGAGACTGACCACGCTGGTATCTTGAGCTCAGAGGATATTAGTCAATGCCTCAGAATGTTTTTTTTTTTTTTATGTGACTTCCCTTCCCTCCCCACTCCACCACCTCCAAAAAACCAAACTCCCATTACTTCCACATGAGCTGCTATTACAAATCAGGGTGAGCATTATTGGTCTGGAATCTATTATTCAGCTTTGCCATTTCAGAAATTCAGCTTTTTGTGTTCACCCACAACAAATCAGTCTTTAGGATTGAGCTGTTACTAGTCGTTTCAAAGATATTAAGTGATAAAGTGATAAACTAAGTCATTCTTAAGATAGCCTGGAAAACATATCTGATGAATTGGGGATCATGGGGACCTGGAAAGTGTGCTCCAAATAAAGGGTTGGTTACTGTCACGCAGAAGTGATGTCCCAGCATTTGCCAATTCTCATTTGTCTGGAGAAGCCAGAGATCCATATGAAGTCTTTCAGTTTAGAGATTCACATGTTAAAACAATACTGCAGGTCAAATAAGACAAAACTAGATCTGGGATTGGGATCACCACAGAGTAGCTTCTGTTCTAGCCAGGCAGATCATTGCACTTTGGTTCACATATATCTCTTTATTTTTTTTTCCAGATTATAATACAAATGATCAAGCAACACCTTTCTTTAGATATATCCTAGATCCTAAGGAAATGCAGCAACTTAAAAAAAAAATTTAGACACACTTTGTTTCTTTTTTTTTTTTTTTTTTTGAGGCAGAGTCTCACTTTCTTGTCTGGGGCGAGTGCCGTGGCGTCGGCCTAGCTCACAGCAACCTCAAACTCCTGGGCTCGAGCAATCCTACTGCCTCAGCCTCCCGAGTAGCTGGGACTACAGGCATGTGCCACCATGCCCGGCTAATTTTTTCTATATATATTTTCAGCTGTCCAATTAATTTCTTTCTATTTTTGGTAGAGACGGGGTCTCGCTCTTGCTCAGGCTGGTCTCGAACTCCTGAGCTCAGGACGATCCGCCCGCCTTGGCCTCCCAGAGTGCTAGGATTACAGGCGTGAGCCACTGCGCCCAGCCCCCTGTTTCTTGATTGGATTCAGGGGAATACCCTATTCTCATTAGTACCATATGTAAAAACTGTATTTTAAGATTTGTGTTAAGATGACTGGTCTTGTCTTATGTTCATCTTTTTGGCTTTAGTTTTAAAGGCCTTCTGATTTTGTCCCAGATGTGTAAGCCTATGAGGCTCCTTCTCTAGGTCAGGGAAAGGAAGGTGCAGGAGGAACCTTGCAGCAGCCCTGGGGCTGGGGACGTTCTTTAGCTTTGCTTGCTCTGTGGAGCCAGTGTCATAGAATGTGTGTGTGGATGAAATAAATAGGATAACACCACTGAACTTTTCACATCAGAGTAAACGTTTCCCTCTGAAAATAATGGGTTTTTTTCTACCTTTAAACTCCTCCAGGGATCTTCGGCAGGAAGGTGTCCGACAAGTCCATGGTAGCTGGTTACGTCTCTCCTTTGTGTACAACCACTATCTCTTCCTTGCCTGTATCCTGGTGGTGCTACTGGCCATCATCCTGTACCTTCTGCGGCTACGCCGAATTCACCACCGACAAACTCGAGCCTCAGCTCCATTGGACTTGCTGTGGCTTGAAGAGGTGGTGCCCATGATTGGAGTACAGGTGGGACCATGAGGCCAGACCAGGACTAGAGAAGCTTGAGCGCCCCAGAGTCGCTGCTCGTTGAATTCCTCCACTTTCTTGTATCGGCCTCAGATGCCGCGTTGCTTGACCTTGTGGATATTTTCCTTTGGAATTCCTCCTACTTTAATTTCTTCATTAATTCCTTCTCAGTTCCCAGGTCTCTTCTCTGAGAGAAGCTGTAATTTAGTCTGTGAAGAGAGACTGGTGCTAACACAGGGGACCAAGCTTTGTCCAATTGAAGCGTGCTTCGACTCCTTTATCCTGAGAGGTCTAGTGTGTTCCTGGGATCTCGCCTTTTCTTCCCTTGCTAGAGCATGAGGTTTGGCATTGGGCATGCTAGAAGCCTGGTTGAAACCAAACTTGGAGCATCTGATTCAAAGCCAGAGACATTCTAGCAAGTGCAGCAGCCTCTTCTTTCTCTGTAACAGAGATATCATTCATGTGGAGATCCACAGCCTTTAATAAGGATCCAAGATCTTTGGAGTTCAAAGGACCAGATATGAATTTCCAGGTGACCAAAATAACATAACTTCCTTGCTTACTTGACAAAGAAGCCATTGTGGGTGCGATCCAAGATCCCTGATGTAGTGTTGCTGATGTTAGTGCGTGATTTTAAAGGTTAGAACCCCTTCTAAATGAATGGTCCGTGGAAGATTTTATAGTATCTTATCCGATGCCTGGTATGACCAGGGTAGAAAATTTTTCCATGTCTATGTGCCTCACAGGCTGTTTGGGCATTAATTTTGCTTTTGAGCCTTAAGTGTGCTTGTAGGATGGAGAAACTGTGATGGGGATGGGGCACCTGGATTTGTCTGGTTTCAGGTCACTGTCCCCTAGGCTTATTTTATGAGTTCCTATACAGGAAGATTCAGAGAGTTCTTTCATTTCACTGCTAAGATCAATACATAGTTTGGGAAGGGAGTATTTGGATTGTTTTTAAAGGAAAGAAGAACAGTATTGGGAGGGTGGGCAAAGGGAGTAACATCAAAGCTCTGAGAAATAGAAGTTTTCTCAATTTCTGACTCTTGGAATATCTGAAAGTGAGCAAATTCTAAACTTTGGAATAAATAAATCTGTTAATAAGTCATCTGGCAACTTCCACAACCTCTGTTAAGAGAGATTGCCCAGTCACAAACAGCACTTCCATTAATGGGGAAAGAGGAAAAGCCATAATAGTTACATTTTCATCCACTACACTTCATGAGCTTTGCTTCTCCTCTAAATTTAGCCTTTAAATTGCATGAAGATTTCTTTTTCATCATCTCCCCCATGGAGTCATCTTTATACTTTACCCTTTCCTATATGTAGCCCTGAATGCCCTGTCTGCGAATATGCTCCCAGGATGGAAGTAGCTTTCTCTTCTGTTGCCTTTTGATTTCTAGGATTAGATGAATAGAGGGAAAGATCCCTGACTTTAAAGAAAAAAAAATGGAACTCTTCAAAACTAAATTGCATATTAAGAGCTGAAAGGAATTAAATGCTTCATAGAACAGAGAAAAAGAAATCAAGATCCTCCTAGAAATAAACTGAGAATAAGTACACTGACACTTGGTTGGTAGGTGAAAGGTGATGAGCCTTGAATTGTTTTCAAATTAGATAAACATGAATCTAGCAAAGACTCTTAAAATTTCCTTTGGAAATATCTTTTACCTTTCATTAGGGCTTCTGTCATAGCAATTTCCTTTATTTTTATTTATTTTTTTTGAGACATGGTCTCACTCTGTTGCCTGGGCTAGAGTGCCATGGTGTCATTATAGCTCACAGCAACCTCAAACTCCAACTCCTGGGTTCAAGCCATCCTCCTGCCTTAGCCTCCCCAGTTGCTGGGACTACAGGCATGTGCCACCATGCCAGGCTAATGTTTTCTATTTTTGGTAGAGACAGGGGTCTCACTCTTGCTCAGGCTAGTATCAAACTCCTGACCTCAAATGATCCTCCCACCTCAGCCTCCCAGAGTGCTAGGATTACAGATGTGAGCCACTGTGCCTGGCCAATTTCCTTTAATTTTTAAGACTTTCAAATTGCCTTGATTTTCTTTTATTTCTTATTATCTTTGTGTCCTGTGAGTAATCTCTTGCTTTATGAATGCTGCTTAAAAATAATGTCAGAATGTTTTTGCTAGCCATTGCCTATTCAGGTAACTTTTTCTTTCCCCTCACGTAGCTTCCAAATACTGTTTTTGGTTTTTCTGTGATATCTAGTCAAAACATACCTGACTGGCTAACAGTGATCATATGCACGCGCTCAAAATGAAGTTGAAGCAGGGAGGTAGTGATTAGCCCAAATCGAAAGCTCTCATTAGTAAAGTTATCCTTCATCCTGGTTGTAATAATAATAGCCACCATTTGTTAAACACTTAGTATGTACCACAGCAATTTCTTAATTTTATATGTATTATTTAATCATTACAACCTTTCAGATATTATGTTCTTTTTATAGTTGAGAATCTCAGGATACCTACATTTATCATTTTTTCAGTATAAATGTATTTCTTATTCTTAATTTATTTTAATTAGTCTTTGAGTTTTTGTTTAGTGTGCTATATGTTATTATTTTAATATTATGGGATCTAGGCTTGTCTCTATTACCATGAGTAAGACTTCCCAGAGTTCTATAGTATAAAAATAAGAAGGAAAAATTTTTATCATACCCCTCAGAGGAACAGAGTATTTGCTCTTGGTATTATTGGCTCCTGTGCTTCTTCCATTTTCCCAATTAATAGATTTTAAATGAAATCTCATTAGCTGGAAACAGAAGCCATTTATTCCTTGCTGAGGGCCAATTACTTACATATATTGCTTCCTCATAATGAATCTATCTTGCCATGCCCTTGACCCTCTTTTAGCCTTCAGTTTTTAAATATTTATTTTCTATTTGCATTTCTGCACTTTGAGTGGTCCCCCTACCAAGGTAATTATGTTGTCATAAAATGCACACTCCACTAATTACTTTGAAGCTTACCAACCACTCTTGTTAATCTGAACTGTTACAGTACTCTTGTTATTACTGAGGACAGGTCACAAATGTCAAAATTGGAGTCAGTGGCTTATAGTAATGATGCTTTATTAGTCTTATGATGGCACAATCTATCACTTTCCCCTGAATTCTTGTCTCTAGAACATAATGAAAATATCTATAATACCCACTTATGTAGCATTACGTTCACTTAAGTTGCAGTTAACTCTAAGCCAAATTATACCACCTTTCTCTCTGTACCTTAGCTCCTTGAATTGAATTTCCCTGGTCTGGGAAATCTTTCCACCAACCTTGTATTTATTTTCCAACTGTTATCCAAAGTATTCTGCCCCTCCCCCTCCTCAGCCTAAGAGCTTCCTTTTACTTCAAGGCCTTGGGTGGTGATTATTGAAATGTGGCTGACTGAAGGTCTGCCATGCACTTGCTAAGCTAGTCTTTTCAGGCATTAACACTTATCACATCCTTATTACATTTTTGAAATAAAATAGCTTATACTTCTCACTGGTATTATCTAAACAGATGCTTCCCCTCTACCCTGTCTCAGTTTTGTGTTTTCCTTTTTGTCAGGGGTGAAAGACAAGTAGGCGGTATCATTTAACATACTGACTGCCACCCTAGAAATAAATTTTTTTTCCTTGGGGCCACAGTGTTTTATTACGAAAATAGAATAAAAACTTTGAAAACAAAATGATCCTAATTTAATGAAAAATTTAATGAAAAATGAAATTTATTGACTTCTATTCATTTAATCCATGTTTTTAGAATTAATTTGTCAATACTAATTATAACAATAAGAACAGCAACAAGATTTTCACGAACCAACTGCAGGGTTTTGCCCAGGTTGTTTCAGGAGGCACCGAGCTCAAAACTAGCGTGAGTTACATACAACTGATGTGGCAGTTAATGTGTTAAAGGGCACTGGACTTAATGAATAGTAGACTTGGATTCTAGTCCTGGCTTTGTCATTTACTAGCTCAGGTACCCGAGGTAAGTTACTTGCCCTCTCTGATTCAGTTCTCATCTATAAAACATGGTGGCTAGAAAAGACAAGGAACTAAAGGCAGCAAATAAGGTAGAAAAGCCTTACTGTTTCAGGAAGAGGATTTTGGCCCTTCGGTTTGTAATAGAAGACCAGGCTGCCCCAAAGAGCTTCCTCTTTTATCCATAGCCCCTGATGTTAAAGATTGATGGGAACGGAGTTTCCAACAGCAATCATTCATTATAAATTTCAGGAGACAAGAGTTTTAAAGCCAGAATTTTAGAGGTCTTCTGGTCACCCCCCCTTGTTTTATGGGTAATGAAATAGAGGCCCAGAGCAGTTGTAATATGTGTAGTCACAGTGAGTGGAATCTTGGACCCCAGGTTTCTCTGTTCTCTGTAACACCCCTCGCCCCCAACCACTTTGACAGCTACAATGAAATGCTTACTGACAGAATCTTTCTGCAAGTGTATTTCAACAGAATCTATTCTTCATGATACAGCTGGCTGCAATTAACCATCCTCACTCTTTATAACTGCTTCTGATATTCATTTGTAATTGCTTTGTTCACAGTTAGTAATAAACTTTGAAAGAAATACTAAACTTCGTTAGAAATAGTGCCAAGTTTCCACTACATCTATTCTAGTTTCTTTTAAAACTTTTAAATTTTAGATGTCTTTTAAATAATTTGCTTAATTTTGTACAATTTTCTTAATCACAGCATCCAAGCAATTCATAAGATGGTTACAATCTAAATGACGGTATAAATGCCTGTTAGATCTACCTCACTAAAGAACTTGGTTGTAATTCTTCTGCAGTTTCCAGACTCACTCACAGAAACAGAGTGCTATTTCTTTTTGCTGTCTTTAAGCTTCTTTTGAGACTAATTCAGAACTAGTATGTAATTTTCCTTTTTGCTGTAGTATGTGGTGTAACATCATTTCAGTTGGGATTAAGAATTAAGGTAGAAATAGCAGATATTTCAAATTCTCCTAAATTAGTCTGTTAGGTATGCTGGCTTCAGAGTCCTGCCACTGGGGCAATGTGCTTGTCAAACTTGTGAGGATTTTGTTGGTGTTATAAAAAAAAATTACTGTTAAAAAACGAGGACCCCAAACCAAAAGTTTTGGTTCTTTTGATTAAAAATCTAGAATAGTAAACATTTTTGCAAACAGTGAATATATCTGACATCAGTACTTTCAAGTTATATTCTATATTCCTTATGGCTCTGTCTCATAATCTGGATCTGATTTTAAAAGTTGTAGCGCTATTTGGGTGTCCTGTCCACCTTCTGGTTTGTTTCTGCAGGTAGCTTGTTAAAGCTTCATTTTAAGCCTACTTTGCCTTTCTTTTTTATATCCTAATAGACTTCCCTTATGTTATTACATGTTTCCCTTTTGCTCTAATATTTCATTATTTCCCAGTTTGTTGGTACCATTATTAGAGGGACAGTGAAAGAACAACACACCAGTTGACCATTGTGTTTCTCAGGAAATCTGAGCAATAAGATCATTTTATTTGTAAAACTGAATCATTACTCATAAGAGCTTTCACTTTTAAAATATAATCAATCATTGCTTGCCATTTCTGTAAAAACCAAAGCTGAAAAATTTTCCGAAACACAGGATGTCTGTAGCCATGCATGATTTCAGGCAAGCCTGAAGACATGTCTGCTCCTGAGCCTCTCAAGTAGGGCAGCAACTTGTGTACCCTCTGTTGGCCTACCACTTCTCCACTCTAAGGCAGCCCCGGTACTTTCCTAAGTGGCCCATCCTACGGAGCACCTACCAGAGTTTGGCTTGTTGCTGGTGAAGGCCCTCCCTCTTATTAGCTTCATAATAGTCTTTCTCCACAAGCAGGGATCCCAGACAAATACTTTAGTTTCTAGTATTTGTTATGTTGTGTTTGAAATTTTCATTCTGCGATTCCTCTTTAGTTGAAGCCCTGAAGTATATGCCATGTCTATTATTTCTACCTTCAACAATGGCCTTTGCAGAGTGTGTTGAAAGGTATTTTTTTATTATTATCCACAACTAGACAAGCCACACTTTAAAACACCAAAGGCTGCCTGTATTGCATTGCTTTTGATGGCTGTTAAGACTGTATGTTTTTCTAATGCTTCACATTAAATAATTATTTTGTTGAACAGTCCTTAAAATTTAACATTGTAAGTCAGTGTTGAGGAAAGCATGCAACGCATGTTAGAGAAGTGATGCAGTCGCCCTTACGCAGGAATGTGAGTATATGTGTTATAATACATACACCGATACCTAACCCACCACTTGTCTGAGGACCAGAAAGATAGCTGTCCATAAACTGGTTATCCTAAAATCATGATCAGTGTTGGTCTTTGCAATCAACATTGCTTAAGGCAGTTGCTGTTACCCGTACTACAACAGATAGCATTTGTCAATGTTAGTTAAAGACAAGAATATCTGGGATGACTGATTAAGAAAGCCATATGTTTTAATTTCCTTCATGTTATAAAGACAACTGACAGAATTTTGAGAGATCTTTGAGAATATTAAGGAAAATTCATTTAATCCTATACGTATGTGATGACTTTTTTGGGAAAGAGGTGTTTGGAACATCAATCTGCAACCATCCATTTTCTATTAATTCCCGCGTTCCTTCATTCCATGTTTAGTATGTGTCTGGTGGTGGTGGGAATAACACAGATACAAAAATTAAGATAATCACCATTCACCAGGAGCTCATAGATGGCATAATACAGTTACATAGCTAAATGCAACCCCGTTTTTCAAACGTATTCATCATCTGTAATTAAAGAAAAATGAAGTAAAACATCTGAAACATGAACTTACCTATGAGCTGCTACTTTCTTGGAATTGTAGAAGCATCAACATATGGTTCCTTAGGTCATACTGCCCTCTGCTGACTCAGTTATTAACCAAGGACAACCTGGGTTTGGGGGCTCAGATGATCGTTGGGAACCTGCCGCACTGACTACAGTTCCTTCTTTAAAGAATTCTATAAGGAAGAGATGATATCCTATTAACATACTAACAGAATCAACAGATCAAACGATGGGGTGGGGTGGAAATTTGGAGGGAATGGGAATAAGCTGGTCAGAACTTTCTAAGGTAACTAGGCTGTCAGGACCTAAGTCAGTGTCCCTAAACTTGTCTGTGTGTGGTAATCACCTGCAGAACTTAAAAAATATGCCTATTACTGCTCCCACGTACTGTGATTTAATTGGTCTTAGATGAGGCTTGGGCTTTGGGATTTTTAAGAGTCTAATGTGAGAGAAATTGGGAAGCAGTTCTAGGCAATAGTGTAAGCCCACGAAGGTACAGGATTTTTGAAAAATCTAAGTCAAACTGTCCTGTTTATCTTCGTTTTGCTAAGAACCACCTAAGAATGGTACACTGTAGGTCACACTGAAACTCACAGAATACTGGAACTGAGATCATCTAGTTCAGAGACTGCAAATGGACAAAGTTTAGGGCATTTATGGCTCCCACATGTTAAGCCTGCATAACATTTTTAAAAACTTGAAATTAGTTGCCAATACTTAATTTAGAGTGTTCACATAAAATCTAGATATTTGGCCTCTTTAAAAAACCAGATCTGACAACTTTGGATCTGCAGAGCAGCTACAGGCCAGAGCTTAGTAGTAGTTTAGTAGTAGTATCCTCTGGATACACACTTAGTTGTCAATGTCCTGCTTAAATTTGGTACCAGAGTGAAATGTAACACCTTACGGGTATTCCAACTATGGCTGGTAGCACTTCTAGTGATAAAACTTGTAGTACACTAATTTTTCTGTGTGGTCATGTGATAACATAAAGAGTTGGTTCATGTTGAGCTTAAGGCCAACTGAAATCCCCTAGTCTTTTTTTTATATGAAATAATACAAAGCCAGGTTTCTTCTCCCAAATATATATAGCTTATTTAATTTAAATGGATATGTTACATTTATAATCTGTTTAATTTCATCTTGATGGGATCACTTTGGGACCCTGTTGATCTGTTGCTGTCATCTGTTAGCAATGTTGGGTTGCCTGTCCTCAAATCAGATGTTTCTGATGCCTTCATCCAAATCACTGATTTAAAAAATAAAGTTAAATAAGACAGAGCTCTGTGAAATATCAATAGAGACCAAAATCACACCATTTCAGTAGTCAACAATTTGTTTAAATGTCTGAATAGAAGTCCATGTACTACACCATCAAGGCCGTATTTTTCTTATTGACAAGGCTGTTAGAAAACCCTTTCAGGAACCAATTTATACTGTCTATTCCACTCCTAGCAATGTAACAACACAATCAAAAGAAAAACTAGGTTAAGTGCTTGACGAATCCAAGTGGGTTACTAATGATTACCTCCTTTTCCAAGTACTTATAAACCATTTTGCTGCATAGACATATGAAGCTTATCAAAATCTATGATTTCCCCTTTTTAAAAATCAGGATACTAGAAGTCATTAGCTATTTTTTGCTGTAGGCTAGCTGGCTACTTTAGTATGTGCCAATCCCCCCTTTGAATCTTCACCTGATGGAAATGAAATTAAGATCATAAAGAAATTCTACTTAAGCAGAATTCAGGACTGAGGAGAACAAAGAGACAGAAATCATGCATGTAGAACCAGGACCTTGCCAATACTGAGAAACCTGAGACAGAGCCTATTAAGAAGTCGCAAATGGCAGACATTTCTTTTTCAATGTGAAAAGTAATAGACTTAAAGAGGAACTTTTAGTGTTACCATACTTAATGCCATTCTTGATCCAGTGATTATCTCAAAACAGGCAAAGAGTTTTAAATAACTTGACCAATTTGGAAAACTCTTGGTATGCCAAGGCCATCCTGGTAGAAAAGCCCACGTTCTTGTGCTCTCTGATAAACTCTCAAAAGCACAGTTTCAGTCCTAGGAAGCTGATCCTCTGAGAATTATTTTGGGATTCTTCGGAGTTCATTCATGAGCCAAAGGGCACTACTGAGCAGAGCCAAGGAGCCTGACTGGTGAGTGGCAGCCAAAGGAGTCGGAACATACATCAGCAGAGTGCTAATGCCCAAGCCCGCCTGTTAAAAAGGAAAGAAAGCAATAAGAAAAGCAGTAACCACAAATTCAGACTGAAAATGCCTAGGTGTGGATAACTAGATACACAAACCTCTACACTCTCCCATCATATATATATTTAAAATATATATATATTTTTAATTTCACAAATATGCTTATAATGAAGGAAATCTCAACAAAATAGATAAACCTAAAATTCCCCTTATCTTTCATCCCATCCCAGTTTCCTATTACCAGTTTCTATACACTTGTACTTTTTTTTTTTTTTTTTAAAGAAACAGTGTCTTGCTCTGTCACCCAGACTGGAGTATGGTGGTATAATCATAGCTCAGTACAACCTCCAAATCCCGGACTCAAGCAATCCTCCTGGCTCAGCCTCCTGAGTAGCCAGGGCAGGTGCATACCAGCATGTCCCGCCAATTTTTAAATTTTTTGTAGAGATGGGGTCTGACTAGGTTGCCCACATTGGTCTTGAACTCCTGGCCTGAAGTGATCCTCCCGCCTTGGCCTCCCAAAGTGCTGGGATTTATAGGTGTGAGCCACCAGGCCTGGCTCCACATTTATACTTTTGTATAAATGTTTATGGAGAAACATACAGTTTTGTGCTTTTAAAAAATATATTCTTCTGTCGCTTGCTTTTTTTTTAATTTAACAATATATATCTTGAGATCTTATTATTTTAAACTGCTGCACAGTATTCCACAGCATGGACCTACCATAGTTGTTATTTAACTATTTAGGCTGTTTCCAATTTTTCACTATCATAACAATTCTGTGATGAGTTTCCGTATACAAAGCTCTTTGTACATTAGACTACTTTTAGGGCAGACACTAATAAGTTAATTTGCTGGACCAAAGGATTATACATTTCACGTTCTAAAAGATATTGCCAGATTGCCCTCTGAAAAAAGCTATACCAACTCATGCTCTCACTAAGAATATTTGAAGGTATCCATTTTCCTATATCCAGGCCAATACCTGACTATTTTTTCTTTTCCTTTCTTCATTTCTTTCCAATGTGAAAGGCACAAAATGGTACTCATTATTTTAATTTGCTCGTCTCTGATCATGAGTGAAGCTAAACAGCTTTTCGTGTTTATTGGCATTCATCAATAATAATTCTCCTGTGAGAACTGTGTTGATATCCTTTATTTAGTTTCTGGTTATTAATCTTTTAAACTACTATAAATATTGAGAATATTTTCTCCTAGTCTGTCACCTTTCCTTTTTAACTTTGTTTTGGGGACACTGTCAGACCAAAAAGAAGTGGTTTATACCTGTGTATACGCCAAAGCCAGCAGAGTCACTGCTGCCACCCTGGTCCTTCTAGGAAGGGGAATTCTCCGGGAGAGGAAGTAGAGAGCTGTAACAGCAGTGACTGAAGCGATTCCCTGCAGGGAAGAAAGACTCATCACAAGTCAGGTTTACACGTATCTCCTCTGGAACCACCAAGCCACCACGAAGTACTTCCCTGCACAGGTTACGCGACTGCTCTTCAGTTCCACCCTCATTACTTCTCCTCAGCCTCATCCACAATCCTCTTCTACTTGCCACTTAAATGTCGGTGTTACCCAGGGCTCCACCTGAGGTTCTGCATGTATCACTTTATACACACTGTCAGTGACCTTACCTACCTTCCAATGTGGGTGTCCCCCAGGTGTGGCCCTTGCTTTTTAAATAATTGTTTGCATCCATATCCCTAATTTTACCTCTACTCTAATCTTATGTTCTTAAAGCAGGACTGACCCCAGCACATGAAGGTTACTGTTCCTGGGCTGTAAGCGGAGAGGTGGTGGTGCTGCCAGCCGGGGCTGAAAAAGACCTGAAGTCTCATTTTCATTCTCACCCCTTCACAGCAAGGGTCCAGACTGGCAATAAGGTCCCCTTCCCCTTTCCTGATGTCAGGGAGAATGTTTCTCTATCAAATTTCTACATCTACTTTACTTCTTTTCCTTTCAGAGCTGTCTACAATGACAACTTCAACTAGACTTTACTTATGCCAAAATATTGCATGGAGGTGGGGACTGAGCCCACCCAAGGTGACTTGCCCCATCCTCAGCCCAGCGCCCCTTGGATACCCGAGTCCTCTGCACCTCTCTCTCCAGACATACTACTATCATCTCACACTCAACATGCCTCAATCTGATGACATCCTCCCATCTCTAGCGCAACACTCATTCTGATGGTCCCACTTCTGTTGGTCATGTTTTAATAAGCATGGCACAGAAGAAACTTTAAGATCTCCTTTGATCTTTCTTCACCTTTATTCCTAACAGTCAATCTCTGCTAACTCTGTTCCTTTAAATCCTCTCTCAGATTCACCATTCTTCTCAATTCCCACTCCCAGCATGTAGCCTTGATGCCCTCTCTCTCCCCGGCATTGCGTAGCAGCACTGCTGCTTCTTGCCATTTCCTTGCCACTGATCTTTCCCTGCTCCCATTCATCACGCCCAGGCTGCCAAGCCAATCTTACATGGCCCATAGCAGACCCTCAAAACATATTAGCTTAAATACACCAAAAAGTACTGCTGCAGCTCCTGGCCCTTGGGGTTCTGGTTCAGCTCTGATAGCTATGTGCTTGGCAGTCATGGTCTCTGCAATGTCCTCTCTAACTCAGCTTCATTTCTGCTGAAATGACTCTCGGTATGTGCAGGATTGAGGGATGTTATCATCTGCCTGGTGGTAAAAGACATATTTGCACTTTAAGAAGCTGGCAATACCCTAAAAGCTAGAATTTGGCTGGAGAAGGTGTAAGTGATGAGGACAAAAACATTGATCAGAGAAACAGTCATAGAATTGCATCCAAAAAGAAGAGGAAATAGAGTTCCTGCTCTACCCTCTCATGGTTGCCATCAGTGCTTCCCGGACACCCCAAAGCCTGTGAGAGGCTCCAAGTTCTCTCTGACAGGTAACCACCAGTCACACTTACCAGAATCCGGTGATCAAACTGCACCATGGTGGGATTCTCAAAAACATTCCTCAGGATGGGGGAGAAGGTAAAGAGGTCTTCTGGGATCCAGGATTCTCCCATTTTGGGGAAGGAGTTGTAAACAAGCCCAGCATCCAGCCCTGCCACAAAAGCCCCTGTATTCCAAGGTAAACAGTATTTATTAAAATGAGAGAAAGAAGAGACCAAATACTACTTCTGACACAGAAAAGGCCTATTATCCCAGAGTTAGACAAAGGGAATAGTCAGAGACTAACTAGTAAGACCTACAATAGAGGTTCTCAAACAGGGAATATGTATCACCATCACCACAGAAACTTAAACCCCCTGCATCCTTACCTGCTCCCACTCCAAGATTCTGCCTTCCCTAGAGAAGTGGACAAGAAGCTCTGAGGGTAGAGGCATATAGGTTTGGAAAAATTCCCTTAGTGATACTGATGCCCTCCCCGCGCACCACTGAGTACTACTGATCTATTTTGGAAATGCTCTTTCCCCAGATATCTGCACAGCTGACACCCTCACTTCCTCAGGTCTCCACTCAAATTATCACCTAATCAAAGAGCTCAGCCTTAAGGATCCTAGATAAAATGGCACTCCCCTACCCCACCTCTCTCTATCTCCTTATCCTGGCTTTATTTTTCTTCACAGCAGTGACTACCATCTGACACATTATGTTTTTGTTTTTGTTTTTGTTTTGGAGACAGGGTCTCACTCTGTTGCCTGGGCTGGAGTGCAGTGGCATCATCATAGCTCACTGCAACCTCAAACTCCTGGGCTCAAACAATCCTCCTGCCTCAGCCTCGCAAGTAGCTGGGACTACAGGTGCATGCCACCACACTCGGCTAATTTTTGTATTTTTTGTAGAGACAGAATCTTGCTGTAGCTCAGGCTGGTCTTGAACTCCTGGCCTCAAGCAATCCTCTCGCCTCAGTCCCCCAAAGTGCTAGGATTACGAGCATGAGCCACCGTGCCCAGTCCACTAATGTTTTTGTTTTTGTTGTGCATTATATGTCTTCTCTAAGTATTCAATAAACGTCTGTTGAACAAACACAGAAATGAGAAAGCCCCAAAACTTACAAAAAACTATATCCTAGAGAAATACATAAAGAGGGTACCCATGAATTAATGGATGACCGATCCATTATTTATGATCAAAGAAAATTCAGAGAAGTTTGGACCACATTCTTTATTTTTGTGAATGCCACTTATCAAGTCAAAATTCACACTCTCATACCAAAAAAAGAAAAAGAGTGGATCACTAGTTTGAATCATTATTTTTATTCTAGGGAGTGCTGTCCAATAGAACTTTCTATAAGAATAGAAGTGTTCTATATCTGTGTTGGGCAATTTAACAGTAACTAGCCACATGTGCCCATTTAGCATTTGAAATGTGGCTGGTATGACTATAGAACTAAGTTTTAAATTTTATTTAATCTTAATTAATTTAGGTTTAAATAACCACGTGAGGCTACGGATTCCTCTAATGGATAGTGCAGTCCTAGAGTGACAGAGGTAGAGGTGGAGGTGTGGTTTAAAGAAAGAAAAACCTGTGTTGGTCTTTCTACGCCAATGAACTTCCCATCTTTAGCCATCTCTAAGGGCAAGGCCTTTAGTCTGACCCATTTTGGTGTAATATGATAAATTACATATATTATAATGTTTGCATAATAATAGAACAGCTAACACATAGCCTTTGCTACATGCCAGCTACTGTTCTAAGCACTTCACATATATTACTCATACCACTGTCATAATCTCTATTTTATAGATAAGGTCTCTGAGGCACAGAGAGGTTATATAGCTTGCCAAGGCCATATAGTGGTGAAGCTAAGATTTGAACCTAGGCAGGCTGGATCTAGGTAGACGTTCAGTATTTTGTTAGACTGACAGGAAAGTAGGATTTTTGGAAGGGAGAAGGAATAGAAAACAGAGGGTGAAGATGGTGGGTGTGAGAGACAGGTGTCAAAGGGGAATATGAAGATGCAGGAGGAAGGAGCAAAGCATTAGGCAAGAGATCCCACCTCAGCATGGAACACGCGCAGGCCACATTTGATCAGAAGAATCCTACCTGAGAGAGCTGTAAGAAACACCAGACCTGCTGTTCCATGAGCAAATCGTCTCAGCCATAGGAGTTGACGGGTTTCAGGCAACTAAATAAGAAACAAAATCATTCAGATAAACTATATTGCAGGAACCATGAGAGGCAACACAAATCTTCAAGGCCAAACCCAAGTGACAACTTAAGATCAGATCTTCTGACCGCTAGAGTAAGTTAAGTACTCCCAGCAGACATTCTGTTCCAACATGCATCATATTTTACCACGATTACACATTTACTGTCTGTCTTCCCTGCTATCCTGTAAGTTTTGTGAAGAGAGAAGCTGCCATGTCTATCTCACTATAGTAACCCTAGCCTAGTGATTGGCGCACAGGTACTCATAATGTATCTGTTCAATAACTCAATGACTTATATTATTCAGGGGAAAAATGCTTCATCATAGTTGAAATGATGTGGCTTAATATATAGGACAGAATTTTCAAGTTGTGTGATACTGGTGCTTTGCAAATACAGTTAGAATCAAAATTGCATAAAATGCTTGGAGTGGAGATTTCTGCATTTAGTGTTTTTGGTAAAGTCAAAATTTGTTTTTGTTTTTACTACAGTCAACTTCTGATACTAATCAGTGAATCATCAAATATTTGTTAAGAACTTTATAAACAGGTGACTATAAAGATATGAAGGCGTTAAGTCAGAATGCTACCCTCAACTGGTTTACAATCTAGTATATGAAAGTTAGGTAACATTACCAAGATATCACAGGACAGTAAATTAGCACTGTCCAATAGAACTTTCTGTGATGATGGAAATGTTTCTATCACCTGTGCCTAATGAGAACTTGAAACATGGCTAGTGTGACTGAAAAATAAATAATTTCATTTAAATATAAAGTTTAAATACAAAGTTTACTTAAATAAAGTTAATTTTATTTAATTAATTAAAATTTAAATAGCCATATGTAGCTAGTAGCTACTGTGTTAGACAGCATAGCACCATATGGCTAATTGACTATCATCTCAAATCCTTTGCATAATTAAGTGGAATGTAAATAAATAAAAAGAGAAAAAGAATAGATAGAAAGTCATCAGTAACCTTTAAGAGTACAATTTCAGTAGAGAGCAAGTGTGTATATACGTATAAATGTGTATGTATAGGGTTGGGTGGGGAAGACAATAATAGGGATTGAAAAGAAGGAATGGGTGTCAGGAAGTAGAAGCTATAAATATCGGCAATTCATTTTAGAAGTCTGGCTTTGAAAGTCAGAAGAACAGGAATTATTCAGATGTGGACTGTCTACAATATCAATGTTTCAACTCAGTCTGGCTTCTCTGTGGGAATGACTCCCAAGTCAACACCTCCAGTCCCTTATGGGATCTAAGCCACTAGCTCCAAGTACCTAATGGATGACTCTACTCAAGAGTCCTACTGTCATCTCAAACTTCTCTCCATGAACAGTTTACTCAGGTTAACTGACGCTTTTAATATCTAATATCATACTCATTTTTTTTAAATACTAGGAAAAAAATGTCCTACAAGGATCTGGTGATATAATTAATTAAGGCCTCAAAAGTCTTACCTTGCTTCTAAATCAAAGCATAAAATATAAAAATTAGTATTTTCCTTTCATCAGCATATAGAAAAATACTTTTAGACAAAATCACTAAGATTTATTATATTGTTAGACTTTGAATGGCAGGTCCTCATTTAACAAACACCACAAGATGCGTCTTGTACACCACCAGAAGTTCAGAAATAGGTCTGTTCTAACCTTCCCTGCCTCACCATCCACTATCCCTCTGGAGTCAAAGTTAAAGGGGCTGGGATATCTCTTGTTGTTGGGACTCTTTCCCTTTTTTTTTTTAACTTGTGTTTCACCTTCCCCAATAGAAAATACTGACAAAATATTCAGCTCTTACATGATCCAATAGTTCCATTTCTAGATATATACCCAAAAGAACTGAAAGCAGGGTCTTGAAGAGTTATGCGTATACAATGTCTACCTTGTGCTGAGGGAGCAGCAGTGAGAGCGAGGTCCACAAGCTGGCACAATAAAGAACAAGGGCTGATCCCAGGTGGGCAGCAAGGCGATACTGGCTGACCCGAGGGATGTCGTGAGAGTCGGGTTTTTCGTCTAATCCACTTTTCACCATATACCATCCCAACAGACCCTAGGACCCCAAAGAGAAGAGGCAAATAAAACAAGGTTGAAACTGTTCAACATTACTGAGGAAGTGAGTTTTATCATGAGTATCCCTAGCTAACCCCTCCTCCTTCCATACCCTCCCATATACCCAGGGTCCCAAAAGTCAAGACCTATCCACAATTCCACATAGATTGCCATTAATATTTAACCACTCTTTAGAATAATGTTTTATTGAAGTGTAATCCAAATATATAAAAGGGCCCAAAATTGTATTTGCATGACAATTATAAAAGTTTTGGGGAGAAATCATAAAAATCTGTAAGGTTTTGCATGCAGGATTGCTTTACAAATATCTAAGTTCTTACTCTTAAGGAAAATTAAACTCGAAATCACAGTTTATGTTTTTGGAGATACAAGAGATCTGGAGACTGACAGTCAAAGAAAAGGCCTTGGCCCTGGATTTAATTGATAATGAAAGTACAATTTTAAGTTTAAAAGTTGACAGTATGTATCATATTCTACAATTCTCTGCTTTAACTGGCTTTTTCAATTAACCAAGTAACTGTCAGTTCCAACCATATCAGATAAGATACAACCCTTTCACCCCTACCCTCCCAAGCCAGTAGAATCATGTCAAAGAGCTGGGATTCTGCCACTTCTTCTAAATATATACTTTTCAGGAAATTTTTGGGGGCATTTCTTTCCCCTTTCAAGATTACCTTGGATACTGTAATTACCTTGATTTCACCTGCATGAGACGCTGAAAGATGAAGGCATATACAGTGTGATTCACCAGCCCTGACTTTTTTCTTCTCATAACCCTGACATCTTCAATTTCTACCTCCCTAGTTGTCTGTTTTTGGTGTTTGGGTTTTGATCTTTTTTTTTTAAATTTTAAAATATTAACTTTCATTTTGTTTGGTCTACTTTCCTCTAGTTCCTATTAGACTTTTGTTAGTGTCTCTTTTTTTTTTATATAATTTTTTTTTTAATTTATTTCTTTCCCTGAAGCTGTGTTAACCTGGATAGTGTCTAACTTTTTATTATCTGTTTCTATTGCCTCTATTTCTTCTCTCTCATCTCCCTCCTTAATCTCTCTTAAGTGGCTCATCTTACCGATTCTGAGTTAAATTAACCAATTAGCTTCCTCCTGATCAAATTATGATGATGTTTCACTGATGCACTGATACTCTCCCTCGGGATCTCTATACCTTGGCCCAAATACTCCTGTGTGTCTTGTCTCATAATTCCTTTTCTTGGCTCTAAATTTCACCCAACCGCTTAACTGTGGAAGTCTTTCAAAGCTCTTTTCTTTAAGAGTTCAACTTACACAATTTTTTTTTTTTTTTTTTTTTTTTGAGACAGAGTCTAGCTCTGTTGCCCTGGCTAGAGTGCCGTGGCCTCAGGCTAGCTCACAGCAACCTTGAACTCCTGGGCTTAAGCGAACCTCCTGCCTCAGCCTCCTGAGTAGCTGGAACTACAGGCATGTGCCACCATGCCCAGCTAATTTTTTCTATATTTATTTTTAGTTGTCCAGCTAATTTCTTTCTATTTTTAGTAGAGACGGGGTCTCGCTCTGGTTCAGGTTGGTCTCGAACTCCTGACCTCGAGGGATCCTCCCGCCTCGGCCTCCCAGAGTGCTAGGATTACAGGTGTGAGCCACCGCCTACTTATGTGATTTTAGTCACCATTTATACTTGAATATCTCTCAGATGTATCTATATTCTAAGATACTTCATCCCACAGAATGTTTCTCTCTTTTGGAACTTTCCAACTTGCTTCTGTAGCCATTCTAACATAGGGATCCCACTTTCCCACAGCAGGCAAGTTAGAAAAAGGGAAGAGACAAGAACCCAAGAGGAGAGCCATCATGGGAAAGTAACTCCACTTCTTGTGGCACATGAAAATATACTACTGAGTGCTTACTGATTCCAGGCACTAAACCAAGTACTTTATATGCATCATCCCATTGAATAGTCACATAACTCTAAATGGTAGGCACTATTATTACCCTACTTACAGGTAAAAAAATCATAGCTTACAGAGGTTACATGATTTGCCCTAAGTGGCAGAGCTGGGGCTTGAAGCCAGGCCTACGACACATGCTCTTACTCTGTTATAGTACCTCAAAGATTACTTCCTTAAAAATAATACCGACTATGAAGCTCCTGGGAGCATCTCTGGTTTCCCAATCTTGAATAATAAATCTTACCTGGAAGCAAACTAAGCCACAGAGGGCAAGAACACGTCCTTTCATGCTACGGCTGAGCCAGCCCTTTCTCCAAAAGTAGGCAGCAGGCAGGATGTATGCGAGACCTACAAGGCGACCCCACATCCGGTGTGAGTACTCCATGTACCAGATGAACTTGAATTCTGTCAATGTCATATCATGATTCAAGCTGGGTAAAATGGGAAGTCAAAAAAGAAGAATGAGGAAACATCCATCTGATTTTTATTTTCCTACAAAATGCAGAAACATTCTCAGTCTTGCAGCTTGGTACGTCTGCCCTCTTCCTCATCAGTGACCTCAGGATGGCTTTGGAATTGGAGGCTTAGAACAGGCAGCTCACTAAACATAAATGAGATAAAGATCAAGAAATAAAGGAATCTAACCATTCTGAAGGGCTTGAATAAGCAAAAGATTGAATGGGCCTAGTGAGATGTTTACCTGATTATTAGTACCTTTAATACTTACATTTTAAATTCTGGAAATTGCTGGTATCTTTGGAATTCTGCTTCCCATTCCTCTTGGCTTGTAGGTGGCTTCATCTCTTTTATTAAATGCCAATCTACCATCGAGAGGCCAGACTCTGTCAACCTTAAGATAGGAAAGAAATTTTGGGATGTGTGCGTAATGCTGGATTACTCATAAAGGGTTTAGAGCAACAAGTGGAGCTGAACTTAACCCCTCTAAAAGTAAACACATAGTTTCATTGTTTCCTCTTTGGACACCTTTCTCTCTTTCTGCTTAGAATTTTGTCAGAAACAGCTGTCATCTGGTACAAATTTCTTTACCCTCATATTCTCTCAATCCTTTCATTCAATTCTCCCCACTTCTTTCTCTCACTCGCATTCCTTAACAGGCATTATCAACCCCTAAACCAAAGAAATATGTCCTAAATGCATAACCAACATTCTTTACACAGGGAAAAGAGATTTGTTAGAGGTATACAAGTTTAGGTTCTTGAGTGAATCTGAAGACAATAAAACTCAAATTTGCTGCAGTTTCCCATAAGAGTCTATATGACACATAAGGTATTCTGAAATAAGGGCACAGGGAATGTGGAAAGAATTTGAGGAAGACACCTTTTATTAAAACCAGAAAGTATTTTCATCAAAAGGAGTTAGGGTTCCTACAGTAAAAGGCTGATTTTAGGCCTGAGGCAAGAAATGTAGAAGATGAGCCTGGACCATCTTATACTAAAAAGCAAGGAAGCTATCAAAGGTGACTAGGGCCCTGTCAAAGATGCCAGAGCCAATTTCAAGGGATTCCCCTTGACTAAAGATGTGATAATTTGAGCAAATCATCAACACCATCATTGCAATGGACTGAAACATATCAAATGTGTTTAAACATATGAGCTCATAATAATACTTTAAAAACTCAAACACTTTTGTCTTTGGAGGATCTTGGGAAGCAATTTATTATTTTGAAAGCTGGTAAATAAAGGGAAAGAATCAAGTATTTATCCTGCCTTTCCTGTACAAATTGTACCTTGAGATAACCAAATTGTTGATGAGAGAAAATTTTTCTTTAGAGTTCAGCTAATATTACAGTTTTTCAACTCAAATGAAATAATAGACCTAGGCAATGGTAATCAATGGCTGTTGACATCTCTAATAGACACCAGTTATTCATGAATGTTTAATCACCTACGAAGTATTTTGCCCCCTTGTTCTCAATCAGAATCTGATCAAGCAACTACCCATTTACAGAAAATACAGTGGACAAAGGGTCATGTTAAACATCACCACACGTCTGCAATCAGCACAATCTAGACTGTGGGTAACCACAGGACAAGCTTCTTCAACAACAGAAAAAGGAGGGAAGGAGGAATCTAAATCTATAAAGGCTCTTTAGAGATTTACAGAAACCTAAGAGGCATATGAACCAATTGTGATGTATGAAACTTAATGGGGTTTAATTCAAACAAACTGTAAGAAAAGTTTTGAGACAAACTTGAACTCTGATTGGAGAGAGAAAATCTACACAATCATGCACAAATCCCAGTTAAGACCTAAACCAGTCCTTATGAAAAGCTACTACTAATAAAACACTGAAGTGTTCTATGGCAGGGCAAGCTATCAGACATGTTCCCTCTTTACGGCCCCAGTTTCTCCATGTGTAAAATGAAGGACTAGACTAGATGATCCCTAAGATCCCTTTCTTCTCAGTTACCCTGTGCTTCTACCGATGACCCAAATACCTGAGTCGCTATGAGCAAATTACTCACCTAGTTACTCCACCAAGAATAACTGCTCCAGCCACTGTTCCACTGCAGACCAGGAGCCATCGGCCCACCACCCTCTCAGCAGCCTTTGAGGGAAGGGTCATCGTACCCCTTCCAGACTGCAAAGCTACTTCAGAGATGGTGCTGTACTGCCCCGGCCTCAAAGGGCGCCTGATGCCACAGCTGCAACCGCACTAAGGATCAAGACAGACAGAGAAAGGCTGTTACCCACGCTCGATCCCACTCTGACGAGGGTGAAGTACCCTCTGTATGGCTGCATCTCCGCAGCTTCTGCCCTGGTAAATCATCACCTCTTATCTGGACTACTGTGTCTACCTTCCAACTGTTTTTCCTGTCTCAAGTCTTGCCTCACTCCAATCCATCCCAACACTACATGAATCTTCTAGTCTCTGCATACTTCCCCCAGACACATATTATTTTCTTTCTCCTCTGGGTATTTATTTATGTTGTTATGAAGCACATGACTGTACCTTCAGGTTCATTTGTATCTCCTACTAAACTCGGAGCTCTGGAACAGAAGGGTCTGGTCTGTCTTACTCTTTCCCTCCAGCTAACTTTCTTTCTAACACCATTCATTTACTTAACAAAACTTCAATAAAAATTTGACAAATGAATTAACAAATGAACGAAATGTGACTTCCACCAGGTTTATCTTTTTCTTGCTGGTTCCTAATACATAATAATCCCTTGATAATTTTTAGTTAAGCAAATATATGCCCTCTTCTGACTCTAATTTGAAAAGTACAAAGATCCACGTTAGTTCCCTACTTCTGATTAACTGAATAACTTTAGACAAGTACCTCTAAGGCTCAATTTCCTTCTGTGTAGAATGAGGTTATAGTTCCTAAACTAACTACTTGAGGCCTTTTAGCAAAAATCAACAATACGGGTAAAAATTACTGAGCTTTTACCATGTACTAAAGGCTTGATGTATACTAAAGTATTTCCTCACAACAACCTTACAAAGTAGGTATTGTTATCCCCATTTTACAGATAAGGAAATCGAGGCACAGAGAGTTCAAGTAACTTGACCAATATCACACAGCTAGTAAGTGGCAGGTGCTGAACCCAGGGACTCTGAACACAAGAAAATGCATTGTGGATGAACTGTAAGGAACTACGGAAACGTGATGCGAGGCTCTGTTACCTTTATCCTGGCCCTTTCACCCCATCCCCGCTTCCGAGACTCGGAGCTCGCTGCAGTGCGGTACCTGTGCTCTAGGCGCCGCCCTAGGAACCAGGAGCCGGAGACACTGGCTCCCCGTCAAGGCCTTCAAGGGCGGAAAAAGCAACCGCTGCATACTGACGACAGTGCACGACCGCTACTTCCACACTCCAGCGGTCTATGGTCCCGTTTTTCTGCCACCGAAAGGAGGAGCACTTCCGGGTCAGGCAGCACGAGCCCCTCCTCAGGAAACCGGAGCGAGCAGTGATTGCGCCTGCGCCGGCGACGCCGCTTTCGCTGGGGCTGCTGGGGCGTGGCTGTCGGGGACGCGCAGGGGCGCGCTCAGCTGTTGAGGACGCGCTTCTTCGGTCGCGCGCGCCGGAGCCCAGACTAGGAGTGGAAACCGCAAGCGCACGAGGGACAAACGCGTGAACCATGAAGAGGCAGGGGGCCTCCTCTGAGCGGAAACGAGCGCGGATACCGTCCGGGAAGGCCGGTGCGGAGGGTGGCGGGGAAAGGGCGGTCGGCCGACTCGGCTCCCTGGGGCGGGCCGGCGGGAGTCCTGGCCAGTCGTGATTCCCCTGGAGTAGTTTCCTCCAAACCCCTGCCCCTGCACGTTCTGTCGTTGAGGCTTAACATGTGTGGAAACGGAGGCCTGACGAGGGGCAGGTAGCGAGAGTGGCCCGGCTCTGGAGCCACATGTGTGGCTTCGAATCCCGGCCCCACCACGTACGGTGATACGACCTTGTGCAAGTTGGTTAACTTCATCTTCGCGTTTCCCATCGCCACACGAGGATAACACCCACCGCACCATCGCTATGATAGTTAAATGTCGAGCGCGGAGCTCAGCCTAACCTGCAGTAACGTGGAGCTGCTAAAGCGGGGGTGGGGGTTGTCCCCAAAGCCACACAGCTACCACGTGGTGGAACTTGTGGCTGCTCCAAGTCCCGAGTTCTTACTGCCGCGCCAAGGCGGGATGCCATGGCAGGTGCCAGAGAGTTTGCCAAATCCTTTCTCTTCTTCCTCCCTGAAGTCTTGGTTCCTCCAAACCAGCAGTTCTCAAACTTTCATCTGAGGACTCCTTTTTGTTTCTAAAAGTTATTGAGATCCTCAAAGATATTTTCTTTATATGAGTTATATCTATCGAGTTAGACCGTGTTAGAAATTAAAACAAGCTTTTAAAATATTGATTAGTTGATTGATTAGAAGATAACCATAGTAAATCCATTCCACATTAACATAAATCACATAATTTTTATGAAAAATAAATAGTCATAAACAAAAAACCGAGTGGCGATATTTTATATTTTTGTAAATTTCTTTAATACCTGGCTTAATGAAAGACATTTGGATTCTCATACCTGCTTCTACATTCAATCTGACATGTCAAATCGCCCCCAGAAAATGCCACTCCTGTTTGTGAGAGAATGAGTGAAAAAGGCAAATAAAGTTTTATTATTATGAAATTGATTTTCACTCCATGGACTCTGAAAGTCTCTCAGAGGCCCCCAAAGCTACCTGGACTACTACGCTTTGAGAACTGCTTCAAACAAATGTCTACTCTTTTGATCCCTGCAAATAACTGTGTTGCGTAGCACAACCGACTCCCTGCCTTTTGTCATAACCTTTTGTGCACATCTCCCTCTCCTAGCCAGGCTCCTTCCTTGTGTTAGGCAAATGGTACCCCTTCAGCATTGTTCAGTGCCATCCGTCTGGCAACTGGTCTGGTACCTATCAGGAAACTCATGGAGTTAATGTAGTGCTGTTGGTTAAGAGCATAGATAGACATTTAACTCTTTCACAGTTTGGGACTGATGGCCTTCTTTTAAATAAGACAGTTGCAGTTTGATATTAGAAGATGATAAATTTTCGTTTTTCTAAATAAAAATTGCTTTTTTAATTATAAAAGCAATAATTTCAACTCCTGTCCCCTAGTAGTAACCATTACCAGTATGTTGTGAACATTCTATCATGTATCTTTGCATGAAGTATGCATTCAGTATTTTTAATTTTTAAAAAATTATATGCTTAAGAAAAAATGAAAAACTCTGTTTACATCACACTTTTAATATAAATACATACATTTTTATGAATTTGTAATTAGCCTTTAGTAAATATTTGAGTCACTGTTATGTACCATGGTAGATGCTGTGTTTGCTGTGGGTGATGGTAAAGATTTCTCACTTTAGTCAAGTAAAAGTGGTCACTTATCTGCATAAATAATAGGTAGAAAGTAAATAGTGTTTTCAAAAGGAACAATTAGTGTTTTGAAGAAGAACATATAACTCATGAAGAGTTATGTGAGTTCAAAAAAGGGAGATATAATGTCCTACTTTGGGAGAGAGAAAAAAATTGTAGAAATGTGATTTGACATGAGCCTTGGAATATTTTAACATTCAAAGATGAAGCTGGAAGGACTCTGGGTTGAGGAGAAGGCATTTGGGAGCCAGAGATGGGGATTGGAGAGATCCGGAGGCATGAGGAGGAAATAATGTGTAGTTTATTAATAATAACTAATACTTTTTGAATTCTTGGTGGGTACTATACACTTTAAATGAATTATTTCTTCCTCAGTGCTCTGAGGTAGGTACTAAAACCTACCCTGTTTTACAGAAGAGTAACTTGTCTAGCATCACACAGATTTGAAGTCTGTCCCTGCTTTTAAACATATATTCCTTATAAAGAAGTTTAGACATATTCTGCATGCATTGAGAAGCATTGTCAGAATCTAAGCTGGAATGCGATGGTGAAGTCTGTAGGAAGATTAATTTGGCATTCAGTGCATATTTTCCTCAGTGTAATTTCTTATACATATATCTGTGTACCTATTTTACCTATTTTACAGGCATCAATTTAATAATTAATGTGATATTTTATTGCATTCATGGGCCCTAGTGTACTTCTATTTCCCTATTATTGGACATGTAGATTTTGGCAGCAAAATGCAAAATATTTGTGGTAAATTGGTCTGGATGGATAGTACCTTCATGAATTTGCGTTGTTCTCCATGTACCTTAGGAGCAGCAAATGGATTTCTCATGGAAGTGTGTGTTGATTCAGTGGAGTCAGCTGTGAATGCAGAAAGAGGAGGTAAGAGAAATTAGAGAATGAGTAACAGTTGGCTACCCTTTTAAGAGTCTGAAAATGAATCCTGTGAACTGACCTTGGAAGCCCTTTTGATCTCTAAGGACTTAGTAATGTTTTCAACAACAACCAACTAGAAAACATACTGGAAAATTATGATTTAGTACCTCCCCTCCCCTCCCCAGGTGGCTCACATTTTGAGTCAGGTATCCACAGTAGTTCTCACTCACTAACTTCATTTTTTATTGAACTTAGCAAAAATTGAATTGTTTTCAAACCATTGATTTAAAGATGATTTCAGAGACTTTCATCATTAGGGCTTTTATCATTACCTTTTTTTCTTTTGAACATTATCTATTTTTGCCTCAGAGTTTCTTTTGTACTCTGAACTTGTTTTAGTAAGAAGCACAGACATTTCCATCATCTAGGGATCAGAAAAATTTTAAATTTATTATGGAAAAATATCAAACATACACAAATATAGAGAATAGTATAATGAACTTCCATATACCCATCACTCAGCTTCAACCATTTTCAACATATGGCCAATCTTTCAAATCAGGGGTCGGCATACTTTTTCTGTAAATAACCACGTTTTCAGCTTTGCTGGATGCATTTGGCTTTGTCACTTACTTTTTTTTTTTTTTTTAAACAATCCTTTGAAAATGTAAAACCCTTCTCAATTTGGCAATAGAAAGAATGAAGTACTGATACATGCTACAATATAGATGAATCTTGAAACATTGTAAGTGAAAGAAACCAGTCACAAAATACCACATATTGTATGATCCCAATTATAGAAATGTCCAAAATAGGCAAATATATGAAGACAAAGTAGATTAGTTGTTGCCAAGGGTTGAGAGGAATGGGGAGAAGGGGAGGCAGCTGCTAAAGGGTATAGGGTTGTTTTGAGGGGTGATCAAAATGTTCTAAAATGAATTGTGATGGTTGCAAAACCGTGAATGTACTGAAGAGCACTGGATTGTGTACCTTAAATGGGTGAGTTGTATGGTATGTGAACTATATGTCAATAAAGCTGTTTTTTTGTTGGGTTGGCTTTTTTTTAATACAAAAACATTCTTAACTTTTGGGCTATAACAAAAACAAGCTATGGTGTGGCCTGCAGGCCATAGTTTGCTGACCCCCGGCCTATATTTCTACCTTCCTTTCCCAACCCAGATTATTTGAAGCAAATCCCAGACATCATGTCATTTCATGCTTAAATATTTCAGTATGTATCTCTTAAAGATAAGTACTCTTATTTTGTTGTTTCAGTTCTTTGTTTTCAAAGGGCTTGTGTGTATACACATAAGTAAGAAATCCATAAATAATGTGGAAATTATTAATGTATATTGTGAAGATAAGGTCCTTTAAAAAACTGCAATATCACTAACCTTTAAAAAAATAATTTCTTAATATCAAATTCTCAGTTTTCAGATTTCTCTCATTGATTCATACAGGGATATGGGTGGGTGGGGTTGTGTGTGTGTGTGTGTATGTGTGTGTGTGTGTGTGTGTGTGTGTGTGTTTTAACAGTTCTTTGAATCAGGAGCCAAACATTTCATTTCTTTGATATGTCTGTACGTCTCTTTAAAATTTTCCCCTCCTTTTTTTCTTCCTTTAATTTTCTTTCTTGTAGTTTATTTGTGAAAGAAATTCATCTTTTAGAATATCCCATATTCTCAATTTTGCTGATTGAATATGTGGCATCATTTAACATGTTCCTCTGATTACTGTATTTCCTGTAAAGTTGTAGCTATCTCAGAGGCTTAATCTGATTCAGATTTGAGTTTTGAGAAGACTACTTTATAGGTAACATTGTGTATTGTTTTTCCTGTTGCATCACATCAGGAGAACATACATCTTGGTTTTTTCTGTTTTTGTGATATTAAGATTAATCAGTGGATTCAGTTACTGCTAGCCTAATCCATCCTTTATAAGGTTTCCTATCAGCTTCTCACCTAATAATTTTAGCAATCCATATTTTAGTAGAGGTTGCAAAATGGTGATATAAATCTAACATTTATTTTTCACTTGTGAGCTAGAATACTTCTGTAAAGAAGAACTTGTTGAGCATGGTGGCTCACATCTGTAATCCCAGCAAATTTGGGAGGCCAAGGTGGGAGGATCACTTGAGGCCAGGAGTTTGAGACCAGCCTGGGCAATAGCTGGTCTCTACAAAAAAATTTTTAAAAATTATCCACATGTGGTGGTGTGTGTCTGTAGTCCCAGTTACTCGGGAGGCTGAGGCAGGAGAACTTCAGCCCAGGAGTTTGAGGTTGTAGTGAACTGTCATGATGCCACTGCACTCCCTGGGCAACAGAGCAAGACCCTGTCTCAAAAAAAAAAACAAAACAACACAACTTTCCCTCATCAACTGGTTATGCTGAGGTTCTGTTTTGCATAAGAAAGACAGGATAAATGGTTGCTTCTAAAAATTTACTAATTTTTAGAATAATGAGCTTGCTGTCTATCTTCTAATGAATTGTTTTATCATTATGAACCTAGATTTAGACATATTTTATGTTTTTTAATCCATTGTAGTTATTCTGCTTATTGATGCTCAAAATTTCCTGTCTTTGGCCAGTGGGAACCTCTTTAAACTGGGTCCTGCGATCTTTTGACATGACCCCAGTAGTCTTATAGTTCTTTTGCTTTCAGCATTCTCTTGGTCTTGAAATTATCTTGATTTAGCTACTCAAAAGTAACTTTGAGTTTTCTAAAGTTAGAATAATAAGGACTTTTTTGGAGAAAATTACGTTATTCACAAAGTCTGTATTCCACTATGGTCAATCCATAGTGGAATTGCATTTATTCTGTGTTATTTCTTTGTATATGGAAAAATAACTCTGTAATACAAAATTTTAAGAGAACTAGCTTAACTTGAATTAACTCTTAAATTGACTATTAGTAACACAACGTAGGTTGCAGAATATAGTTGATATTAAAAATAAAGTTTTGTATTATAGTTTGGTTTCTCTTAGACAATTTCTAAGATTCTTTGTTCTATATTTGGAAAAAATGGGAACAGTTTGCTGTTTAATAAGAGCTTATTTTAAAAAGTTTATTGTGTTGAGCAATGCTTTTTAATCACAGGTGCTGGTCGGATTGAATTATGTTCTGGTTTATTGGAGGGAGGAACCACACCCAGCATGGGTAAGTGTCCATTTTTCACAGATTTTCTCATAGAAGTTTATAGAGCCTAGAGGCAACTGATAATGTTTCACTGGGGTCCTTTACTCATGTCATATTAAATATATTATGGATACTGTATCAGTTAGGAATACTTACGGTTGTAGATAACAAAATCTATCAAAGATTTTATCAAACATGTTTTTTTTCTCACACATCAAAACGTTGAAAGAGGTAGGTAGTTGCTATTAATACTGGTTTAGCTGTACTGCAGTGACATCAAGGATCAGGCTTTTTTTAATCTTTTCCATGCTGACATCCTTGGTATATTGGAATCCTCTCCTGATCTTCACACTATTGTTGTCATACAATTTATTTTTACATATGTCAAAACCCCTGTGCTATATCGTGATTTTTGTTTGGAGAGTCAATTACTTTTTAAAGAGATTTAAATAATAAGAAAACAATCATGTATTTACCCATGTGCAATTACCATTTATGGTGTTCTTCATTCCTTTGTTTAGATCCATATTTCTATCTGGTTTCATTTTCATTCTGCCTGAAGTACTTCCTTTAACATTTTTTGTTAAAAAGTGTGCTGATGATACCTTCTTTCAGCTTTTGTATGTCTGAAAGTATCTCATTTATTTTTGAAAGATATTTTTGCTGGGCATAGAATTCTTTTCTTTTTCTTTTTTTCTTTTCTTTTTTCTTTTTTTTTTTTTTTTTTGAGACAGGGTCTTGCTCTGTCATCTGGGCTAGAGTGCAGTGGCATCATCATAGCTCACTGTGTAACCTCAAACTTCTGGGCTCAAGCGATCCTCCTGCCTCAGCCTCCCTAGAAGCTGGGACTACAAGCATGAGCCACTACGCCTGGCTGATTTTTCTGTTTTTTTTGTAGAGATGGGGTCTTGCCATGTTGCTCAGGTTGGTCTTGAACTCCTGGCCTCAAGTGATCCTCCCACCTTGGCCTCCCAAAGTGCTAGGATTACAGGAATGAGCCACTGTGCCCAGCCTCTACTGTCGTCTTATGTTGTTTCTGACAAGAAATCTACTATCACCAGTATCTTTGTTTGTTTGTATGTAATGTGTCTCTTTTCTCTGGCCACTTTTAAGATTTTTTCTGTATTTCTAGTTATGATTTACCTTTATGTATTTTCTTCATGTTTCTTGGACTTACAAATTAATACTTTTCATCATATTTGGAGATTTTTGAGCATTCTATATGTTCTCCACGCCCTCCTTCAGAGAGTTCAATCTTACTTATACTAGACTGCTTGAAATTGTCCCAGAACTCAACTAATGAGCTACTCGTTTTATCTCTCATCTCTCTTCTTAACTTTTTTGAACATGTGGAATAAAGTAATAATAGCGCTGTCGATGACCTCGTCTGCTAATTCTAACACCTGTATCTGTTCTGTGGTTGTTTCACTTGATTGATTTATCACCTCCTGATGTGTCTTACTTTCTTGCCTGGTGATTTTTTTATTAGACACAAGATATTATGAATTTTACTTTATTGGTTACCAGATATTTTTGTATTCCTATAAATATTTGTAAACAGGTTACTTGGAAACAGTTGGTCCTTTTGGGTTTTGTTTTTAAGATTTGTTAGACAAGTCTGGAGCAATGGTCAATCTAGAGTTAATTATTCCCCACTACTAGGCAAGACCTTTCTGTGTACTCTACCCAGTGCCCATGAATCTTGAAGTTTTCCTATCTGGCTGGTGGGAACAGGCATTATTCCTGGCATGGTGTGAATGACAGGCACATTATTTCTAATCCTCTTCAGTGGCTGTTTCCCAGGCCCCATGCATGCACCAGTCAGTACTCAGCTGAATGTCACAGGATGTTCTCTACAGATCTCCAGAGTTTTCTTTCTTTCCTCTCTGAACTCTCTCCTGCAAACTCCGGCTACCTTGGTTTCCCTGAACTCTAAACTTTGTCTCCTCAACTCAGGGAATTTTCTGGGCTCCACCTGGGGTCCCCCTCCCTGTGCTATGGCCTGGAAACCCTCAAGGCAGTAAACTGGGTAAATCATAGAGCTCACCTTATTTGTTTCCCGTCTTTCAAGAATCATTGTCCTTCATTGCTTGACGTCTAGTGTCTTGCAAACCATTGTTTATGTAGTTTGTCTGTTTTTGGTTATTATAGGTAGGAGGGTAAATTCAGTCACTGTTACCCTGTCTTGGCCAAAAGCAGAAGTCCCTACATAAATTTTTGACTCCTAAGTTATGCTACTCTGAGGTTGATGATAGCATTATTTAGTAGAAAGTGTTCATATATGCAATAGACCTTTGTAATCTTCACGATGAAAGAGGGCATTTCTGGCCATTCTAAAATCCCTAGACATATCTGTCAATTTGAGTGCAGTCTGGTTTTTGCAACACCAATCATGATTTATTACTTGGTATTGGACATACTGCTATCCCATGCAAAATTGGAGTTCTTTTAGCAAGGAAAAAGAAGGAAATTCTTATTGGGTAAACAACTGATCAGGCTTGTCACAGGTCTTATACTATTGACAGTTTATGAGTTAGTCATGTATTATGTCATATTTGCATACTTTTATTCCTAGGTCTCTGCCTAACATAACAGATAGGTAGAACTTTGCTCCATTTTACATATCTCTGTTAAAAAAAGTTTTGCTAAATTTCTTTGTCCATTAAAAGGATATAAACTTTGAGACTACTTAATCATCTCTATAATAGGCTTTAAATAGAGCTGTAATCAATCAGAAAGAAGAAACTGGATCTTAGAGAATACTACACTGGCAGAACATTGAACTTGGTAGTTATTACACTTTCAAATGTCACATACCAGTAAAAGGGTTCTGAGTCATAAGGATTTTTGTTGAGTCAACTGACAAGTGCTTTTAAATAGCATTATCTTTTATGTCTAAATTGTTCTTTTTGGCTGGGTTCAGTGGCTTGTGCCAATAATCCCAGCGCTTTGGGAGACCAAGGTGGGAGGATCGCTTGAGGCTGGGAGTTTGAAGCTAGCCTGGACAACATAGCAAGACCTTGTCTCCATCAAAAAAAAATTATTTTTTAATTAGCTGGGCATGGTGGCTTGCACCTGTAGTCCTAGCTACTCGGGAGGCTAAGGCAGAAGGATTACTTGAGCCCAGGAGTTCGAGGCTGCAGTGAGCTATGATTGGTCACTGTACTGCAGCCTGGGCAACAACACAAGACCCTGTCTCAAATAAATGTAAATGCATACGTGTGTACATACTTGCTCTTTTTAATAAATGACCAGTAATATTTTATTGACTTCCTTGAGCTTTTAGCTCACATTTGAATTTTATTCTGCTTTCTGTTCTTATAGGTGTCCTTCAAGTAGTGAAGCAGAGTGTCCAGATCCCAGTTTTTGTGATGATTAGGCCACGCGGAGGTGATTTTTTATATTCAGATCGTGAAATTGAGGTGATGAAGGCTGACATTCGTCTTGCCAAGCTTTATGGTGCTGATGGTTTGGTATTTGGGGCATTGACTGAAGATGGACACATTGACAAAGAGCTGTGCATGTCACTTGTGGGTAAGAATTTGTATCCAAGACCTAAAAGCTTCTGGTGATATATGCTCCGAATGTAGAAAAACATCATCACAAAACTGACTCTTCATTCATACCTGCAGCCACTTACACTAACTTATGTATTTTAAATAGTATTTATTTAGATGTTTGGGATGAAGGGTATGTGTGGCAAAGCCCTCCTAATTCTTCTCAGTTGCTGTAGGTCAGATTTTGCTACTGTTCCTATAGAATTTAAGGGAAATTTACCTTGGTTCCTTTAATCACTGACCAAAAACTTTAAAAGCTGTTGTAGTTGGTGAGGATGAACCACCAAATTGGGGATTGTGGAGAGGACAAAAGCAAACTACCTTTATTACTAGGCTGAGGTATTTCTTGAATCTTCTCAGAGGGACAAGAAATAGTTGTAATGCTGCCCTTATAGTTTCCAGATTATATCATTTTTATTTGGTGCCTCTAAGGCACGGATGACCATTTCTTATATAAAAATCAGAGATTTGTGGAAAGATAGGACTTTTGAATCCTAAGTCCTAAGGTTGTAAGGTTGCCATTTTATTATTATTTTAGTTTACTGTCTTTACGTGTTAGGGGAAGAAAGTATAAAAAAGTTTCACCTCTCATGGAGAATTCTATATATAGTAAAGAGTGATGACATCTTCATTCATGTTGTTGTATGACTTTCTTTTTATAGCTATTTGCCGTCCTCTGCCAGTCACTTTCCACCGAGGTGAGTCATTTCCATTTTAGAAGTTCTGTTGAGTGGTGTTAGTTTTCTAATTTCACCAACTGCCACAGCCTTTTTTTATGGAATACAATTCTTTTTATTTTATTTATTTTTTAATGGAATGTTAACACTGGAAACAGTGTTGCCAGTTGTTTTCTTAGATTTTGGAACTCAAAGTTTAAAGATGTGTAATTTCTAAAAAATTTGGAGCCTCAAGAAAAGTTGTTAATAGTAGTAGGTATTGGTGTTGGTGAGATTCAATAGAGGGAGAGTGTAAGCATTGCCTGCAAAAGCACGTACCTATGACAGCATTCCAAGCAAGAATCCTGGGATTCGTTGTAATTAAGGTTGTGTTACATCATGTGCAACCCCAAAAAGAATAAGTCACTGTGGCAGGTGAAGCGAAATGTACTACCTGTCTTAAGCCAGACAAAACCATTCCTGGGGCTGGGGTGAAGTCAGCTTTCTCAGATATAGACTCCCTAAGGGAGGAGAGGGTGGATATCTGAAGAAGACTTGACTCTTATTAGGAAGGGGGAAAGAAGAAATAGATGCTAGATAGTCAATGAACAGATGTCCACTGTAGTGTATAAAATTACTTTTCGTTATTGATAGCCTGTCTGCATCAGAATAATTTTTTTAACTATCTGATAGTTTCATACAAAGAAATACTTCCTATCAAAAATTCCTATGAATAATTAGTTATAATTTCCATATACTTTGGCTAAGCCTTGGTGAAGTGGAAGAAGAAATGTCTATTTTGCCTTCAGAGGGCATGCCATTGCACATAAAAAGGAAAGATGTCTTCAGTCAAATTGTTTTTTTACTTGATATGCTTGAGAAATTGTTTAATGTTTTTCTTAGGAGTAAACATTCAAAGATTAGTGTGAGAGGATTTTTTTTGGCCATCAAAAATAGTTTAGTATATTTCCTTCAGGCTTTTTCTATACAAATACAAAAATAACTGTTTACTTTTTAAATGGAACTTAACATTTATTTAATTATTCATTAAAAAACAATGAACAGCTGCATATGTGAGAGTTGATGCCAATATCTACATCCGTCTGTAGAAATTAAAAATAAAGTATTTGTGGCCGGGTACGGTGGCTCACGCCTGTAATTCTAGCACTTTGGGAGGCCGAGGTGGGTGGATCCCTCAAGGTCAGGAGTTTGAGACCAACCTGAGCAAGAGCGAGACCCCGTCTCTACTAAAAATAGAAAGAAATTATCTGGACAACTAAAAAAATATATATATAGAAAAAATTAGCCGGGCATGGTGGCGCATGCCTGTAGTCCTAGCTACTCAGGAGGCCGAGGCAGAAGGATCGCTTGAGCCCAGGAGATTGAGGTTGCTATGAGCTAGGCTGAAGCCATGGCACTCTAGCCCAGGCAGCAGAGTGAGACTGTGTCTCAAAAAGAAAAAAAGAAAGAAAGAAAGAAAGTTATTTGTTTCTTTTTGAAATCATGACACTGTGAGAAATCTGTTTTCTTTGACTTGCTATTAGTAGTACTTCTTAAAAACTAGCAGTATGGCTGGGCGCAGTGGCTCACGCCTGTAATCCTAGCACTCTGGGAGGCTGAGGCGGGCGGATTGTTTGAGCTCAGGAGTTCGAAACCAGCCTGAGCAAGAGTGAGATCCTGTCTCTACTAAAAAAATAGAAAGAAATTAATCGGACAACTAAAAATATATAGAAAAAATTAGCCGAGCATGGTGGCGCATGCCTGTAGTCCCAGCTACTCAGGAGGCTGAGGCAGAAGGATCGCTTGAGCCCAGGAGTTTGAGGTTGCTGTGAACTAGGATGACGCCATGGCACTCTAGCCCGGGCAACACAGCGAGACTCTGTCTCAAAAAAAAACAAAAAAAAAAAAACTAGCAGTAACTAAAAGATGTTAGGTTGCTTAAAAGTCGCTATCTTGAGGCTAGCCCCCCAAAAACATTTTAAACATGAAAAGTAATTTAGTGAACGTTTGTCTGAAAAATAGATAGTTTAAATATTTGACATACTAGATAATTCAAAAAGGAAATTAGCCATATAGAATGTATTTTTCTGTTTTTAAACTAGAAAATGATTTCAAATTTCTGGTGTTTTCCTTCAATAAGTTTAACAAAAATATTTTCATGTTTTCAAAATTTGTAGAAATTTTGGATAATATGATAGTATAATACTGGTGAGAAGGTGCTGCCGCCAAAAATGGAAAATCCTGTGTTAGATTTAGTTGCCTACATACACTAAAGCTGTGGTCCCCAACCCCCAGGTGGTGGCCCATACTGGTCAGTGGCCCGTTAGGAATTGGGCCACACATCACCTCCTGAGCTCTGCCAACCCGCCCCGCCTGCCCTGTCTATGAAAAACTTGTCTTCATAAAACTGCGTAGGAACCTGGCCGCACAGCAGGAAGTGAGCAGCAGGAGAGCCAGCAAAGCTTCATCTGTATTTACAGCTGTTTCCCATCACTCACATTGCTGCCTGAGCTCCCCACCCCCTGCACTGTCCATGGAAAAATTGTCTTCCATGAAACCCGTCCCTAGTGCCAAAAAGGTTGGGGACCACTGCGCTAAAAGGTAAAATGAAGGGGTCCTTTCCCGGATTACCATTAGCATCTAATCCACTGTAGATTAGAACTTCTCTATCATGCAGCAGTGCTGAGAACCAAAGCAGAAGTGTTTTTCTGTTTTGAGGTTACTGGTGCCACTTCCTCTCTGAGGGTTCTGAGGAGAAGTCTTTTAGAAAATAGAATGAAATTAAAACTTCAGGCCGGGCGCGGTGGCTCATGCCTGTAATCCTAGCACTCTGAGAGGCGGGCGGATTGTTTGAGCTCAGGAGTTCGAGACCAGCCTGAGCAAGAGTGAGACCCCATCTCTACTAAAAAATAGAAAGAAGTTATCTGGACAACTAAAAGTATATAGAAAAATTAGCCGGGCATGGCGGCGCATGCCTGTAGTCCCAGCTACTCAGGAGGCTGAGGCGGTAGGATCGCTTGAGCCCAGGAGTTTGAGGTTGCTGTGAGCTAGGCTAATGCCACGGCACTCACTCTAGCCAGGGCAACAGAATGAGACTCTGTCTCAAAAAAAAAAAAAAAAAAAAATACAAAACTTCATTTAGTCTGTTGAAAACAACTATTGCCATGCGCGAACCTTGAGTATGTGGTGTAAATGGATTAGTACAAAATATTAGTCAATAATGAGAATGTGAGCCAAAGCTTTTTCTAGAACTAGTGAGTATGGTTTTCATTCTACGTAGTCCAATTTATTTGAAGCCTTAGAGCAGTTTCCCAAATTTGACTCACTTGCCTGTAACATTTACAATTTTATAATATCTGGGTACTATCTGTGTAAATTTAATGATTTTCTTTAAATGAAATCTTAGATAAATTTATTTTAAAGAGAAACTTTTATAACTACTCAAAATTGGAAACTTTTGGCTTATCTGCATTTAAGTAAATATACCTATTAAAATGTGTACAGTGAAAATGATTTGCATACCAGTGGTATGCAAACTGTGGTGTGCTGAAAAACTGGCTCTTGGGGAAAAAGAGCCCTGATTTTTAGCATTTTCTGATTTCTATGATTTTAAATACTTTACCTTCACTAATTTCAAGCTGCCAATGGATTAACAATCTGACTTGCAAAATTCCTGAATATTTAATAATTGGCTTTTGCATGCCAGCACAAGCTCAGTCTAGCATATCACTATATATTTACTATAATATATTTTAGAAAACACTGCATTAGAGGATATCTGTTCAAAATTCAAATTAGTTTTATTTATTTCAGCCTTTGACATGGTTCATGATCCAATGGCAGCTCTGGAGACTCTCTTAACCTTGGGATTTGAACGAGTGTTGACCAGTGGATGTGACAGTTCAGCACTAGAAGGGCTACCCCTAATAAAGCGACTCATAGATCAGGTACCCGCAATTTCTTTTCTTTCTTCCTAAGACTATTGTGGTTACTCTTGACATTTTGTTGTTCAGCTAGGTTGTGAAACTAAGTATTACCAACTGGGGTTACTCTATAGGAAATAGCAAGCAGGCAGTAGTGTATTTATGTAATTATTTCTTTCACATGAGCATTTTTTTTTAATCTCCCTCTCTTTTTTTTTTTTTTTTTTTTTAGGGCTGCCATAACAAAGTAAACATGAGCATTTTTAATAACCAAGGCTTTTAAGATCAAATTGTATGTAGACAGTGCCTAAGGATGTGATCTAACTTGGATAACCACAGTAAATTTTACCTTTTTTCTGCCATCAGCATTGCAGTTTTAAGCCACATCTTTTCACTGGTAGCCCATATATATTCAGGAGATCCCATATAAAATTTATGAGATAATTATCAAGGTAAATTCCAAACTAAAGTTATATTCTTACTTCATTGCTCCCCGTCTGTCAATATATCTCAATATTTTTCTCCTTTATGAGTTCTCCTGGCGAGCTAGCATCAGGGCAAACAGAGGGTAGCTTTGTAATTGTAGCATGTCTGTGTTTTTCTGATGCCAGTCCAAAGGAATTATAAGTTAGTGAGTACAGACTTTGAAATGAGAGAGTTCTGTGTTCGAGATTCAGGTTTGACACTTACTTGCTGTGTGATATTGAATAGTTTGCTAACCTTACACCTCCTTTCTCTCGTGTGTGAAATTGAGATGAGTCTCATACTTCCTTTATAGAGTTTCTCAGAGGATTAGTAGAAATAAGAGTGTAAGAACCTTAGCATGGTGCTTGCTGTATATGCTAGGCCTTAATACATGTTGGTTTCTATCATTATTACTGCTATTATTAGTATTATTTAGTGTTCTGTGTTGACATCTGCTTACTTTCACTCTCTTTTTTTTTTTGAGACAGAGTCTTACTCTGTTGCCCGGGCTAGAGTGCCGTGGTGTCAGCCTAGCTCACAGCAACCTCAAATTCCTGGGCTCAAGTGATCCTCCTGCCTCAGCCTCCCGAGTAGCTGGAACTACAGACATGCACCACCATGCCTGGCTAATTTTATATATATATTTTTTAGTTGTCCAGCTAATTTCTTTCTATTTTTTTAGTAGAGATGGGGTCTTGCTCTTGCTCAGGCTCGTCTCGAACTCCTGAGCATAAACGATCCGCCCGCCTCGGCCTCCCACAGTGCTAGGATTACAGGCGTGAGCCACCACGCCTGGCCTGCTTTCACTCTCTATAGCCATAAAAATAATTTTCAGAAATTTCTCTTGAGGATCTGATGTGACTTTGCTATTCTGGGGCTTACTGATTTGATAAATATTTATTAAATATATATTAGGTGCAGGGCATTTTTACTGTGGTGGTGACCAAGGAATGGGAACACATGCATGCGTGTGTATAGTCAGTGCTCTTACATGACAGAGAAGCATCTTTTTTTTTTTTTTTTTTTTTTTGAGATGGAGTTTCATTCTGTCTCCTGGGCTAGAATGCAGTAGTGTCATCATAGCTCACTGCAACCTCAAATTCCTGGGCTCAAGCAATCCTCCTGCCTCAGCCTCCCAAGTAGCTGGGACTATAGGCACATACCACCATGCCCAGCTAATTTTTCTCTTTTTTGTAGAGATGGAGTCTTGCTCTTGCACAGACTGGTCTCCAACTCCTGACCTCAAGCAATCCTCCTGCCTCAGCCTCACAGAGTGGTAGGATTATAGGCGTGAGCCACTGCGCCCAGCCTTAGGGTACTATTTTTTTTTTTAAAAGGTGCCGTGGGAGTACATTGGAGAGGAATCAACCTCAAATTTAGGAGAAGGAGGTTGGCAGTACTGTTAGGGAAAGCTTCCCAGACGAAAACATGTCCAAACTACAATGTCTTACTTATTTCAAGGATTGTTCGGAAATTACCACATAAAAGTAGGGGTTGATGGAATGGTGGAATTGTTCCATGCAGAAGAAATAGTATATGCAAAGGCCTGGAAACAAAAGCAAGCATGACTGAGATACTCAAGAATGACCAGAATGTTGAATATGGAGAGAAGAATGATATCCAGAGCTTTGAAAATCTTAGTAAAATACTTGTGTTTATCCTTAGTGCAGTGGGGAGGCCTGAAACATATTAAAATAGAAAAGTTGATGAGTCAGATTTCCAGTTTTAAAAGGTTACTCACTAAGAAGTAGAGAATAAGACATAATTGCTGTCCATGTATATTGCAGTTCAAAATGTGTGTGTCAGTGTATGCTTTTTGTATGTTAATCATCGATTGGCAGGAAAAGCTGGGTTAAATATTCTCACACACTAATTTTACTTGAAGTAACTACCTAGCAGTATAATACACTGGTTAAAGCATAGGCTTTGGGATTAGATGGGTGTGTTTAAATCCTGGCTTTGCCATTTATTAACAGTGACCTTGGGCAAATTAACCATCCCGTACCTCAGTTTTCTTTCCTACAAAGTCAGGCTAATAATAGTGCTTCCCTCCTGGAATAGTTGTGAGGGATTACTTCAGGTAATGCTACAATGTCGGGCACCTATTAATTGCTTTATATTGTTAAATCACTTTGATAGCCTTAGGTAAGCATATACTTCTAAATAACCTTTTATGGAAGGCCAGAAAAAGTGACAGAATTCATTTTTTAAAAAATATTATTTGTCTGTGTTTTTGAAAGCCGTTACTTGGAAGAAGAAGTTGAATGTGACTTTTTCCCCCCTAAAATCATTGCAGCTTTCTAGATAGTAAATGTTTTCTTTTACAGATGCTTTGCTTTAGCCCCTTCGAGAATATGAAACATCCTTGTTCCACTTATTTCTCTAACAATTATCACATTCTATGAAATAACCCTTTCCCTCTTTCACTCTCTATTTCATTACCTCGCTTTATTTTTCTTCATTGTACTTATTGCTGCCTGAAATTTTATTGTATAAATACACCTGTCTGTTGTCTTCCTTGAATGTGTAAGCTTACCAAGAGTAAGAACTTTCTCTTGTTTACCATGTTGGGGAGGAAAAACTTTTCTTCCACTCTCTGAGGCATTGTTTTTGGGGGCTTGCAAATTATACTAACTAAAGACAGATTAGCAGGAGAAAAAACAGATTTTGATCACGTATGTAAGTACATACATATGTAAGTACATATGGGACTTCAGAAATGCGACTTGGGTTGGTTAGAATTTGGGGCTTATGCACCATCTTAATAGGTGAAAGGGAGGGAGAGAAGGGCACTTATGGGGAAAAATGATTTTTTGGAAAGATAAATGGGCCCTTAGGAAAATTGGTAGGAGATATGCTAGTTTTCTGACAATTTTAATACCTATCTTCCAGAATTATCAGAAGTTAAATCAATATATTCACAGTTAAATGGACTGATGGTTTGTTTAGTTTGTAGGGTAAACTAGGGAATTTCGTTGAGGATACAGGATTTGAGTGGACTTTTGTTTTTTTGATAATTTACAATTATGCTGTGCTCTTTCTTTTCTGCTGAAATCTGGTTTACATTGAACTACTTCCATCCCGTTGCATACCAAGAACTCAGAATTAGTGTTATTTTTCAGTAATTGCTTTTCTTAAGGTGGTATGATTATTCAGTGTTTATATCATACCCTTCTATTCTTTGTGTTCATAGCAGTATGAGCTAAAGCAATATAATAAAATTATCTTTCTGGGTAGAAAGTTACTATGCCAGACATCTAACTTGTCCAAGATCCCAAAGAAATAGAAAAGATCTATTGAAAATTAGACATTAATAGTAATTTTAAAAATTTAATATACTTTGACTCATGTTTCTGTTCTCACTGCCTTATTATCCCATTCAAAAGAAAGATATTAAAATTTACATGCTTATTTTTTTTCTTTTTTCAGGCAAAAGGCAGGATTGTGGTAATGCCAGGTATTTATTTATCTATCCATTTGCTAGTGTTAACACTGAACTGTAGTGGAGGAAGAGCAAAGGAAGCAGGAAAATGTGGGAGAAAGTATTAGTACATAACACCTTAGTACATGGTATTCACGGAGAAGAATGTGTAGTTTTATTAAAATGTTTAAGATTGGGAGATCCACACTGAAATTTAAAACTTTAGATAAGGAGGAAGACATTCTAATAGGAATTAGCTCAGAGAGGAGCAAATAAGGAAGTAGATCGAAATCAAGGTTTTTTCATGTTTGCTCTCCCATGGTATAGAATGTTATGGATTTGGATGTTTATCTCTGGTGAGACACACCGAGTTTGATGCTATTGTGCTGTGTTAGGGCCAAATGTCCGTCATTTGATCATATGCTCCTGATAGTAACCATAAGATCAGTTAAGTATATAATAGCTTATTAAAAATGAACAGATGGGACAGTTTTTTAAGAATCAGATAACACAACCTAGAATCAGAGTGAGACAAATATAAAGGCAAACTTAATTTTTTCTTTTTAAGTTTCTCAAACATATAAAAAAGTAGAAAATAGCATAATGAATACCCACATGCTCATTCCCTAGATTTAACATTTTGCCACATTTGTCTCATCATTTTTTTAATCCTGAAGTATTTTTTTTTTAATTTTTTAGAGACAAGGTCTTGCTCTGTCGCCCAGGCTGGAGTGCAGTAGTGCAGTCATAGCTCCCTCTGGCCTCAAACTCCTGGGCTCAAGTGATCCTCCTGCCTCTGGCTCCTGAGTACCTGGGACTATAGGTGCACGCCACCACACCCAGCTAATTAAAAAAAAAAATTTTCTTTTGTAGAGATGGGGGTCTTGCTATATTGCCCAGGTTGGTCTCGAACTCCTGGCCTTGAGCAATCTTCCTGCCTCGGCCTCCTGAATTGCGGGAATTACAGGCATGAGCCACCACACCTAGCCATTTTTCTTGCCTTTTTTTTTTTTTTTAATGACATTTAAAGTCATTTAAAAGTTTGGACCACTTACCCTGTAAAATGTCCTAGTTTCTGGATTTATCAGATTGTTTCCTTTTAATATTGTTTAGCTTGTTCCTCTAGCCTCTGTTTTTCATATAAACTGGTAATTAGAGCATAAGGTTTGAATGATTCTGGTTAAACATTTTTAGTAACAATACTTCATGGGTGATTCTGTATACTTCATGTGACATCACATCAGAAGGCATTCAGTCTCTGGTCATCTCACTACCAGTGATGCTAAGACTAAACAGAGTTCCAAATGGTCACAACCAAATAAAGGGTAACTTTTAAAAAGAGACCATGTAAACAGTATTGTCAGATATTTAAGAAAGCTTTGACCTGTAGCAAGTCCGTGAAACACGAGCTTATAGAAAGTGTATATTATCTGTCAAATTGGGACCCTTTATAAATTTATCAAGGAATATTAAAGACACTTACTGAATCTGGTGCCTTTCCATTTAAGACTAAATGTATATAGTCTTGACAACTAATACCCAGACTTAGGCAGTTGTTAACATTAAGAATACCTTTACTTAATATGCAATTATTAAGTTATCTACTATGTGTAGGGCATTACTTGGTATGCAGAGTTATGTAAGAAACTACTTTCTCTTGGCCGGGCGCGGTGGCTCACGCCTGTAATCCTAGCACTCTGGGAGGCCGAGGCGGGCAGATTGAGCTCAGGAGTTCGAGACCAGCCTGAGCAAGAGCGAGACCCCGTCTCTACTAAAAATAGAAAGAAATTAATCAGACAACTAAAAATATATAGAAAAAATTAGCCGGGCATGGTGGCGCATGCCTGTAGTCCCAGCTACTCGGGAGGCTGAGGCAGAAGGATCACTTGAGCCCAGGAGTTTGAGGTTGCTGTGAGCTAGGCTGACGCCACGGCACTCACTCTAGCCCGGGCAAAAGAGTGAGACTCTTGTCTCAAAAAAAAAAAAGAAACTGCTTTCTCAAGAAGCTGACAGTCTTGTGACCTATGAGGATGTTATATACAAACATACTTGTAATTTATGTAACAAACCTTATTAAGCAAATGTTAATTATATGCCAATTATAATTATATATATTATATGCTAATTGTATGGTAGATGTGAAAACAGAAATGAATCTTTCTATTTGAGGAACTCTCAGAATAGACTTATAAAACAAATTATTACAATTTCATGTGAATAAGTACCAGCATGTAAAAATTCCTGGGTAAGTCAATCTGAATGCCTAATGAGTATTTATCATTGGGAAATATAAAGATAAATAGAAGATAGTAGTTGCCCTCTAGGAACTTTCATAATGAAACTTACAACATTTAGGCTCTGGTTTCTTCATCTATAAAGAGATCAATATTGAACTAGTTGTTATATGGAGTCCCTTTTAATCATAAAGCTGTTTTAGTCTGTGTTTGGAAAATGTATTACCCATGTACTAAAGTTGCTATTAATAATAACTGAGCAACATGTGCTTCAGTGGCCAGATGTTTTGTTATTTATTAGAAGGAAATAATATATTTGTCTCAATACTTACAACAAGCTCATGAGGTACACAGTATTATCCCTTTTATTAGTGGAAAAGTTGAGGATCGCTGGATTTAAATCATTTATCTAAGATCACACAGCTGTGAAGAGCTATAGTGGTGAAGCCGGGATTCCAAACTAAATCTGGCTTCTTAGTCTATATTTTTTCTTAGGGCTCAGTGATATTACTGTACCACTAAGAGAAAAAGAAAAAGCCAAGTTAATGAGTCTGAAAGAGTTTGTAAATACAGATTATTTCAGCAACTTGAATGGCTTGAGATACAAAGTACATATTTAATGTCATTAAAAGATATTGAATACATCCTATATATTAGGAGACAAAGATAGAAAGATGAATAAACTAATTTCATATTTATAATCTGGTACCAATTCAGAATATGATTCTTTATAAATATTTAAAAGATTGTTTATCAAAACAAATGTCATCATAAAGTACTTGGTTATACAGTTTAAATAAACTAGAATCAGATTCTTCCTTGAAATGAAACAAAAAGTTGATAATTGTGACTAATAAACTGTATGACACTGTGTCTTATTCCTGTTTGCAATGAAGTCAATGTACTCTTCAAATCCTGGGCTGGAGACAGAACCTTAGAGGTTCTCTCTTAAAGACACATCTCTGACATTGTGCTTTTGTAGATTCTTCTCTCCCTGTCCTTACCTTTCATTTTAATTTGATTTTGCTTTAATTGAGGGGAGAGCAGGGATGGAGCTCTTAATGATTTTCCTTGAACCACAGTAATCTTTTTAGATTTAAAGTCACTAGTGTATAGCATTATTATATAAGCCAATGGACATATGAGATTCTATCACATAGGTTCTATGACCTAATAGTTCTCCAGAGTCTGTAATCTATATCTTTTATCACTTTTCTAATCTCATTCTAGCTTAGTAGGGAGAGAGTAATTCTTAAATCAATGAGAGTTTTCAGAATGGGGATTCCAGGTAAAGCAAGCAGTCATTATTCATTAAATTTTATGCAAAATTCTATTACTTAATTCTAATACTTAATGTATTACTTATCTTTCCAACAGGGGGTGGCATAACAGACAGAAATCTACAGAGGATCCTTGAGGGTTCAGGTGCTACAGAATTCCACTGTTCTGCTCGGTCTGCCAGAGACTCAGGAATGAAGTTTCGGTAAAAATATATTCTTTGATCAAACGAGAAGGGATGAGGTAGATTAATCTTTATTTCCCCATATAGGAAAACCTTAGTTGATGGCATGATTAATGAACAGAATGTTGTGATTACTATGTAAGTATTGTTTTTGCAGTTGAAGAACATTTCTAAAATGGTTCTCGTCCTGCCTTAAATAAGCAGGCTCTTCTGAACTTGGGTGAACCTTTGTATCTCTAAGGCATTGAGGAGAGATCCCTGCTCTCCCCTCAAAAAAACACAGAGAACTTGGACCAGGTAATAATAAACTACTTCAGTGACTAAGCTTCAAATGAGTCAGATTATGCGTGTGTACCCATTTGCCTATGATTTCCTTTAGCAAAGTTAATAACGACAGTATAAATATGGGAGAGTCATAGTCATTTTCTTCTCTCCTACCTTTAATACTTAGTTTTTCCTCACCTTTGCTCTCTATTTTCAGTTATTTTGAAATTTTATCACTGTGAAGGAATTGTGGCTAGTATGTGGAGTTTTTTAATACTTGAAGACTCCTATAATTTTATAGTAGTTGAATGTTTCCATTTATAAGTTGGGAAAAATATGATGTAAAAGAAGCAAGAGCTTTAAAACTTAAATTTCCAGTTATAAAGTCAAGTATACTGTCTGGTGGACTCAGCTACTAAATGTTTCAATTAATTAAATTAAATTTCATTCATTAATTATTAATTAATGAAAATTATGGAATATGATAGACCAGGGTCTTTGATTTACCCTTGTTCTCGAGCTATGTAATAGTCTATAAAATGAAGTTCTAATAGGAGGGCTTATTTAATAACTTACATAATTATCTGTTCCTTTATTTCTATTGCAGAAATATATCTGTTGCCATGGGAGCCTCACTTTCTAACTCAGAATATTCTCTAAAAGTAACAGATGTGACCAAAGTAAGGACTTTGAATGCTATTGCAAAGAATATCCTGGTTTAGCCAGACCTCTCTGAGACACATGGATTTCACAGGATGAAGGTAGAAGTATAATATACAATTCTCTGTGACACAGCTTTAACCTTCTCTAGCCAAGACAATCTTTAAGTTTCACATGGCCATGGAGAATGTTTCCAAGAAGAAAAAGAACTTGAAACAGAGATACAGTCACTTCCTTTGCTTAGTTGTATCAACCATTATCATAATGGTTAAATCTGGTCTGTGATTCTTCCACAGACAGAAGCTTAGTCTGTTTTCATTGGAATTAATTGATGAACTGGGGAAGTTCATCTGCAAGGTATGAATTCAGTATTTTGCTTTTTCATTTCTAAAATAAAAATTTCCATTCTATTATGGTGTAGTCTCTTATTCATACAGTGAATACAGTCTGGAGCCAAGTATGAAAAGGAAGATGTATTGTTTTTCCTTTATTTTCTCTTTTCATTATGTACTCATTGGATATGTTGCCCTGGGCAAGATGCTAAGGTGACGGAGTAAAACAGTACAGCATAAAAACGGCCAGACTGGGGAAGCAGGACGTAAAAGTTCGTAGACTGATAAAGGCAGAAGTGATCTCTGGTGTTCACCAGGTTTCTTCTACTTCTGTGAGCCCAGAGAAACAGCTTAACTATAAGATTCATCTGACAGTGTACAAAGACCTATTGTAAAAACTGAGGAGGTTAGGGAAGTTATCAAAGTAGCTGTCTCTTTAACTAAGGCCACAGACAGGGAAGACGGATTCTAGTGATGAAAGATGTTTGTCCTATGAGCAGGTCCTAAATGGCAAAGTTCATCACTAGCTGTGTCTGTCACTTTCATATTTATAATCTCATTTTATAAAAACGACACACTGGTAATAGAACTGTTGGTCTTATTTTAGGAGAGTAACTGAAGCATAAAGAGTTTGCTCTTGGTCAGGAAACTAGTTAATGGAGTCTCTGAATAATATACGCAGATTTGGGTACTAATGAATGCATATACCAAGAACCTTGCCTTTATTTAAATATATCCCTTCTTTTACCTTTAAATCTTAATTTCTTTCTTCACTTTTTCAGGTTTAATTTCAATGTAGAATATTTGCTAAGTAAATTATGAAAATATAAGAAAGGCAAACTTAAGACTAACAATAACCTCAGTGGAGCTTTTTTTTTTTTCTTGCTTGTTTAGATTATTACTAAAGGAAATAAATATCCCAAAAATAATTTTCCTGTTGGCTTTGGAATATAAATGTACAGTATGTAAGTATCATGTACATATGCAAACATAGTCATATTTAGCCTACCCCTCTCTCACTCTTGGACTTCACCCTGCATTCTCCAGAGACAGGAGAAGTCCATGTTAGCATCTTGATTTTATTTAAACAGATTAGCTAGGTATTGAAAGGTAATGGAAATTGCTCAAGGTCTAACAATAAATTAGTGTTGTTTGTGAGACTTGAACACTAGGCTCATAACCTCTCAAGTTTTCTGTTTTAAGGTACTTGTGGTATGTGGATGTGATAGAGCAATACTCCCGGGCAAGTCAGACACACTTGGGATCATATCCTGGCTCCCAGTTTAACCATGAAAAAGTCAATTTATTGAACTTTAATTCCCTCATTTGTAAAACTAAACTATAGTTTCTGGTTAAATGATATATTTAAGTACTAGATACATAGTAAGTACTCAATAGATATTCTTTTGTCTTAGGTTAGCTTTCTAGTATCAGTCTTCGATAGTATAAAATGCCTTTCCTGGGAAGCCAGGCATTGAGTATTGAAGCCAGCACTTACTTTGTGCCCTCCACTGTGTGAATATAAAAAAAGTATAAGGTAATCCATCCCTACCTCGATTTTTCTATATTTTAGTCCTGTTTTTAATATTTACTGATTATTTCATGTGCGTAAGTTTCTTCTCAACAATATTGTAAGTCTTCATACGTTATACCCACCACATTGTATACTGTACTCTTAGTATCGATTACTTTGCTAGTAGGAAAGACACTGAATTGGGAGTCAGGATGTAGGTTCTGATCCTGACTCTATCACTGACTTTGGTAACTGTGCTGGATATCTTCCATTTGCCCCTCAGATCCATTCTCCACTTTGCTCTGCTCTGTGTCCTGAGAGGCAACTGTGCGGACTGCATCAGTGGCTAGGGCTTGGTCAGTGGAAAGTATCAGCAGGAGCTGGGAAGGTGGGAGGTTCCCTCCCTACCCAATTCTTGTGGGTTGGCTGTATCCCTTTAGGGATCATAGCTCTATCGGTTGTTCCTCTTCATACCTTTTCAGAGTTCTGATAACTAGTCCCTCCCCCTTGCCTTTTGGGCTTTATTGGGGGGTAATAGATCTAGGCTGTTACTAGCCCTGGCTTACTACACTGTTTATTCCTTGTTGGTTTTCTTAAACTATGCCCATACTTTTGTATATAGTTCCTTTTATTAAACTCTCCTTAAATTGTTCTGTTAAGGTATACCATCTGTTTCCTACCAGGACCCTGACTGATAAGTAAGCTATAACCTTTCTAGAGTTCAATTTCCCCATTTGTAAATTCTTTCCAGCTTTAATACTTTGTGTTTCAATCATTGTACACTTTCTAAATAAAGACAAATTAATAATAGCAGTTATGTTTCATCTTTATCTTTTCTGCACTACCTCAAGGAAAGGCAGGCAGGCATCAATTTCTTTCTCTAAAGAGATGGGGCCTCCCTATGTTGCCCAGGCTGGAGCACAGTGGTTATTCACAGGCACGATTATAGCACACTGCATCCCTGAACTCCTGTCCTAAAGCAGTCCTTTCCCTTCAGCCTCCTGAGTAGCTGAGAGTGTGCCATGATGCCTGGCTAGTAATTGTTTTTTAATTAATTTTAGTTACTACTTGAATGTTACACAATGTTACGCATCCTAGCAAAATAATTCTATTAAATAATTATCTTAAAGTAGCTGTATCTTTGGGACATTTGTATCATTTCTGTAATTCTATGTGTTATCTTAAATTCTATTCCCAAAGCGACATGATGTCACTTTCTGGTACAGGTTTATTCTTGAACTTTTATGATTCCCCATCCCCACACAGTATATCAAGTGCCTTTTTTTTATCACTAAGCCAACGCTTACAACTTAGTCATCTCACACTGACCTTCCAACTCACCCCAACAGTTATTTCTACCTAATACTGAATCACTCCAGCATTTTTGATAAGCATATAGACTAAGAAATTGTATGACTTTAAAGAAATTTTCACTTAAAGTTATATTACCCGATTGTAGCAAACATCATATTTAATGGTGAAATAGGAGGCACTTTTCTCCTGAGATTGTAAGTCAGACAAGGATACCCTCTATCAGCATTTCTATTCATCCTTTTACTGGCTGTCTTAGCTAGTTCAGTAAGACAAAAAGAAACATATAAGGATTGGAAAGGAAGACATAAAACTAATTCTTTGAAGATATCATGATTGTATAAAGAAAATCTAAAAAAAATCTATTAGAATTAATAAGTGAATTCAATAAGGTTACTAGATACAAAGTCAATATATAAAAATTATATTCCTATGTTCCAGCAAAAAATTATAAAATGAAAACTTTTAAATTATTTATACAAATATAAAAACAAGTTGTACATTTTAAGAAGGTACACTTTATGTCAATTATACCTCAAGCTGTTTTTTAAAAAATGATACCATGTATAACCATGCATAATAGCATCAATATAGTATCAAATGCCTGGGAATAAATCTAATGAAGGAAAAATTCTTTAAAATTTTTAAAAAATATGTTTGCATTTTTTATTGTGAAATTTTTAGAACATGCCTGGATCCCACAATTGTTACTAATTTGCCATATTTGCTTCTCTTTCTGTCCTTTCTCTGAGTAATTCACCTTCTGCAGAACACAGTACTTCTATCAGTGTTAGCAGTTAAGGGAGGCTAGAACACCATGGAACTATTAAATACCTGTGTTGCATTTCAGTCACTATGTTATACTTTAACTTGAGGTAGCCTTCTCCATGAGACCACCTACTTAAGCAGTATTGCATAGCCAGCCCAGTCATCTGAATTTTTCACCAAATGCATTGAGCTGAATAGAAAATACAAATTATTGGTAGCACCTGGAAATAAACCTTTAGAAACTTTGATCACACCTAATTCCAAATCTGTCTTTACGTTCTGGGGATTCAATTGAAATCTTCTTTTCTTCTGCATAAAGACAATAGCTAGGTAATAGTTCTGCCTAACATCCGGTGATTGTGATTTCTAGGATTTTAGACATTAGGGATTTTTAGACTTCAGGGATTTAGATCTTTTGGGATTTCAACATTCAGGATTATGGCATTTGAGATTGTGTTGTTCAGTTTTATGTTCCAAACCCTTCTTTATGTATAAAACACAGATATAAACCATAAATAAACATACAATATATATGTGATATTAAAATTTCAGGAGGCAGGGAGCAATTGTGGGGAGGAAAGGGGCCAAAAAGTCTGGGGGAGGGTGATAGTGAAACAATGGTCACAAAGTACTGAACTGGGGGGAAATCGAGGGGAAAAAGTCATAACTACAAATCATAGTTAAAGCGAAACAAGTCACAATGTGGTATATTACAAAATGGATTTAATGTGAACTCATTTTAGTTAAAACGTGTAGTATTTAGGAATACATCATT
>RJWJ010001947.1:98419-113194 GCA_004363605.1 Indri indri
GACAGCTAAAAATATATAGAAAAAATTAGCCGGGCATGGTGGCGCATGCCTGTAGTCCCAGCTACTCGGGAGGCTGAGGCAGTAGGATTGCTTGAGCCCAGGAGTTTGAGGTTGCTGTGAGCTAGGCTGACGCCACGGCACTCGCCCCAGGCAAGACAGTGAGACTCTGTCTCAAAAAAAAAAAAAAAAAAAAAAAAAAGGAATACATCATTGTGTGAGGATCATCCAGAAGTGCAAAAATAATGCAGGTGTTTCAGGAAATCCAAATCTTAAAATAGGATGGTATCCATAGCTTTTCTTGCTGCTAAAGAGAATTCTTTACATTTCTTGATCTTTGGACCTTTTTTGGTATGATGAGGACAATGGCTGGAGAGAGGAAAATTGGAAGAAGCCTAGAGAGGCTACATGATTTATTTTAAAAGGGCAGATAGAAAAGAGATCTAGGAGAAAGGGATAGGGAAGTGACCCCAAATAGGCTGGGACCTTTTAGGAAAGAGAAAGGGGATTTAGTGATAGGAGAACTTTGAGAGAATGGTGAAGAAGTCTGAAGGAAGGTTTGTTCTTGGTTTAGACATTAAGTATCAGATGTTATAATTGCTTATTTGCCAGCTCTTCAAGATACTTTAATAAAATTTTGTAGTATTTGCAAAAATTTTGGAGTGTGACACTGTTGAAAAGTTAGCATGAAGTCTATATTTCATCGTATAAGAACAATAGTTTAGAAATTAAAAGAACATTGCAGAGATCTCTATAAATATAGCTGAAGACTTTTTTTCCTAAAATGTTTTTGTTTTCTGTTTCTTAGATGAGCTATTTTTCCCCCAAATAGTAGAAAAAGCCTCTGCAACATGAGATTGTTACTTAGCAAGCTATTCTTTCTAAATACCCCTGCCAACGGATTAAGCAGAGCATTATACTTGAACATATATTTTGTCTATCACTATTTGTCAATTCTTTTCTCGACCAGGAAACCACAAAATGTCTTCATTGATCAGTCTTAAATCCTAATTTACATGCATTCACCATCCTTTTTGGTTAACCATGATAAATCAAAAAGCAATTACTCTGTCCCTGGATAATTGTGTCTATTAAAACAGCTAACAGGAAAAATATCCTGTCCTTAAAGAAATACCAGTTAAGATTACAATATTTTATAATATGGCAAGTGCAGTTGCCAACCCAGCAGGATAGACATTAAACCTTAAAGCTCCAAAATCTCCTTTGACTTCATGTCCCGCATCCTGGGCACATAGGTGCAAGGGGTGGGCTCCCAAGGCCTTGGGCAGCCCTGTCCCCATGGCTTTGCTGGGCAAAGCCTACATGGCTGCTGTCACAAGTTGGAATCAGAAAGCCTGTGGCTTTTTCAGGCTGAGGGTGCATGCTGCTGGTGACTAGCACTCTGGGGTCTGGAGGGCAGTAGCCCATTCCCAAGGCTCCACCAGGCGGTGCTCTCGGGGGGGGGGGAGGGGGGAGACTGTGCGCTGGGGCTCCAACCCTACATTCTGCTTGGCATTGCCTTAGTAGAGACTCTCTCTGCAGGGGCTCCATCCCTGTGGCAGTCTTCTGCTGGGGCACCTAGGCCTTCTGATACATCGTCTGAAATCTGAGTGGAAGCTGCCAAGCCTCAATAGCTCTTGCATTGCGTGTGCCAGCAGACTTAACATCATATGACAGCTGCCAAAATTTAACAGAAAGGCAGCATCTCTGGGGGCCTCCAAAACCACCCTGTCTTAGGCCTCTAGGCCTATGTTGGGAGGGACAGTTTGGACGATTTCTGAAATGCTTTTCAGGACTTTTCCACATTGTTCTGACTATTAGCACCTGGCTTCCTTTTATCTGTGCTAATCTTTCTAGCAAATTCTTGGATTCCTCTCCTGAAAATGCTCTTTCCTTCTCTGCTACATGGCCAGGCTTCAAATTTTTCAAGTTTTTATGCTCTGCTTCCCTTTTAATTATAAGTTCTTTTAAGTTCAGCCTTCCCACAAAGCCTCAGGGCATGGACAGTCTTTGCTATGATGTCACAAGGGTAACTTTTGCTCTAGTTTTCAGTAAGTTCCTCATTTCCATGTGAGACCTCATCAGCAGGACCTTTAGTATCTATGTTTCTGTCGGCACTTGGATCACAACCACTTAATCAGTCTCTAATTAAAGTTCCAAACATTCCCTTATCTTTCTGTCTTCTTCTGAGCCCTCCAAACTCTTTAAACCTCTGCCCATTACCCAGTTCCAAAGCCACTTGCACACTTTCAGGTATCTTTATGTCAACAACCCATTCCTCAGTACCGATTTTCTGTCTTAGTCCGTTTGTGGTGTTACAAAGGAATACCTAAGGCTGGGTAATTTATAAAGAAAAGAGGTTTCATTGGCTGTCGTTTCTCCAGGCTGTACAAGAAGCATGGTGCTAGCATCTCCAAACCATAGCATCAATGGCACCAATCCAGAAAAATGGTTCCCGTTGTCCAGGCCTTCTTGTCGTAAAGCTTGTGGCAGCTGGTGTTTATCTTTTCCCTTCAAGACTTGGGGGTTAGCAGCTTTATAGAGAGGGGCAGTCCTGATCATAAACCTGACTGCATTTGCACAAAACAGTAGAGTTAGCCTATCCCTTCCTGCCTTAAATCCTGATGCTAGCTTCTCTTGGTAATAAATGTCCTTTGTGGCATATTTTTCTCCAGAATAGGGCACTTTCAATTACAATAAAAACCAGTTCAAGCAGGTATCCTTTCTGCTCAGTGATTTTCTTTTTCTTTCTTTTTTTTCCCATCCAGTCCCTCTTTTTATTTACAGTAATATCAAACCATCCACTTCTAAATTTTCTGGTCTCCCATCGGCTGCAATTAACTAGTTACTGTGTATCTTTGGGATCATGTAGTTGTGTCCACTTTGGTGGATATAAGAAAGGAACAAACCAACCATTGAACAGAAGGAACAGAAGGATATCACACTGCTGCAGCTGGAGTCCAGCAGGAACATCTGAGCATCCCATACCTGAACACTTAAAGGAAGAAAGAAGGAAAGCTGCTCTTCATTTGTTTTCAAAGCGGATTCATTTGAAAGAAAGTGAATAAACAGCCATCAGATGTATAAGCACTTAGACCTTCAGCCTAGGAAAGTTTTTCTAATATATTACCTTGAAACAAATTTATCAATAAATCCCAAAGATTTAGTATAAATAGTACAATACATATTTTTTTTTCTCTTTCCTTTCTTCAAACACCAAATAAAATGCAGATGAAGGAGATGAAACACAACTGGAGGCTGACTTAGGAACTTATGCTAACAATAAAGAATCTAAAAAATTAAATTGGTTAATGTGATCTATTTAAAATAAAGCATTTGGGTACTGCTTTCCAAGTAAGGTCAAGTAACAATTATACTGCTAGAAAGTCCCTGGGGCAAAAAAAAAAAAAAAAAAGATTGTTTAAAAGCAATAACCTTAAAAACCCACAAGGCAGGCCACTGCCTTGGGGAGAAAAAGGGGCAGGTGAAAGAAGGGCAGGAGAAAGTCAAGGAGAGAGTTTTCTGAGGCCTGTTTTTAAGGCCTAACACATCCCAACATTATAACAAAATACTGTAACAAGGGCTATGGGAGTTATAAGCCAGGAACGGTGGACAAAAACATATATTTAACCTATATATATAATATCACAATCTTATATCCTGCAACCTTGCTGAACTTATATATTAGTCTTAATGGGGTGAATATTTCTTAGGATTTTCTGTATACAAGATTACGTCTGCAAATAGCATTTTAATTTCAATCTGGATGGCTTTTATTAATATCTTTCTTGCCTAATTGCCCTGGCTAGAACCTCCAGTACAATGTTGAGTACTGAGAGTGAACATCTTCTTCTTGTTCCTGATCTTAGGGATATAGCATTATTAGGTTATTAAGTATGGAATGTCCGATTTCCTTAAGTACTAAGTTTTACAGTTGATATCTGACATTCACTTTGATACTTCTTGTTGTTTTTTGTTTTGTGAAGGTATATCCTCATTCTTTCAAACGCACATTTTGGCTTGTGATTATCTTTCAAATTTTTTTTAGAGCAATTTTTGTGAACCCATGGATAACTAACAAGTTCTTTACCTTGCTGATTTGTTTCAAATGGTCCGATATTATTGGAATAGTAATGTTAAACCTTGCTGCTAATTGACGTACGTTGAGATGGATTCACTTCCACTACAGCTTTCAGCTTAATCATTATCCACCTTGGTCTCAGGTCACCCACATGAGTGATCATCAATGCTAAAGCCATTGGGTAAAATGTAGAATGGGAGCTGAATGTCCACATAGTGTCAAAATATCACCCTATGGATTATTCACTAGTCATAAAAGGAGAAACTTAACATTACAATCAACTGTCTGGTTGTTGCCACCTTGACTCAGTAATCAAGCTTAACTTTACTAGCAGTGGAAGAGTATACTGCTGAAGGATAGAATTCAAGGAGTTGGACCACCTGGAAAGCGGCTGAAACAAAACGTGGTGTGCAGACGCTAAATTTTATCCTTGGGTAAAATCACAAATGCTTGCTTATTTGGATTGCATTGCTCTGGTCCCTCACAGAATTTTTTTAAAAAATCAAACCATATTGGCATTATGCCACTGGTCTAAATTGAAAATGTATTAGAAAACAGCTGTATAAAATATTTATATAGGTATGTTATTGAGGCCCTAGAGGAGATACTTTTTTTCTTGAGTGTTAGTTTGAATAGGTGGGCTTCTGAACAAGGTTTGTTTATATTTTGTGTATATGGAATTATGTCATAATAAAGACTTTTTTTTTTCCTGTCTAGCTCTTTTCCTTTCTGAAGCTGCCCCTGAATAATGGTGCTTTCCTGGTGGGATTGTCAATCACATAGCTCCTCTGCCTCTGCCCATGTGAGAGGGCACATGACCCAGGCTAGTCAGAATGCGTCATTCCTTTGTCCACATTCATTGGTCCAGAGATGACAGCACCACACAAACAGGGCCATTCAAAGTCCTAACAAGGGTGTTTTTCTGGAGCTGTCAGAAAAGATGTGCTGTTTGCACGAGGATTACTGGTCATAGGACCATGTAAGGCTAGAGCTTTTGTGGCCATCTTTACCACCAAGTAGGAAGACAATGAAATCAACAGAGGCAAATGTCCTGAGGACATTGTTTGATTCTCTGGACCCATCTGCGCTTAAAGCTAGATCCATTCATGGGTTTTTCTAGTAAACGAGCCAATAGTTTTTTTGTTATGTTTTTTGTTTGTGCCAGTTTAAATTGGATCTCTGTCTCTTGCAACCAAAAGAGGCTTGGCTGGTATAATTACTAATCATTTGCCTCTTTTCAGTAATAGGTAGGAAGGAAGCTCAGAGTCAAATTTGTAGCCCATGTGTAGCAAGTGGACAGGATCATAATGAATGAATTATATAATCAGCTTGTCCCTTGTTTTATCTTCCTTTTTCTTTTTTTTCTTCACTCATATTTTATCTTGTGATATTGTATATATTTTTGTAAGCCACTTCAACTCCTTTTTACAGTAGGACAGTAAATAGTAGAAATCGTTTTCCATATTATCCTGAGATTGCACTAGAACAAAACTAAGGGTTTATTCCTGGTGGACATCATTGGTTTCCTATCCAAACTTCATCTCTCTGTTTTTTTTCTTTTTCCCAGCCCTCATTTTGTTGTAGAAATCACTCTTCTTTCATGTAGCCCATGTGCTTTAGGGAAGGCTGACCTCACCCACAGCTTCAGGGATGGGCCTGATTAAATCTAAGAGTAACCTCATCCTCATAAGGAATTGATTCGGGAATTTGCACCATGGAGACACCTGGAGAAGTTTGCTGATGGCTTCTACTTCTGGGAGACCTTCTGAAAATGACCCTTTCCCTCTTTTACTATGTGTTATGGTGTGTGGATGTGGTTTCTGAAACAGTTGCAGCCATCTCACCCACCTATTTGACAATTAAGCTGATGCCAAAAGAGAAGAAAACAGAATGAGAGGGAGCTGGAGCAAAGCCACTGGAATAAATCAGTCCTGAGAACTGCACCGTCTTTAGGTTTTGGTTATTTGAACCAATAAAATATTCATTCAAGCCACTTTAAGTTGGGTATACCCTTTATAAGAATCCTAACACAATTGGAGAATGAGTTCATTTTCCTTCTAGCAGTTGCTATGAAGGTTTCATAGCAGTCTTTGTTAGTAAGGTTAAGAACCTTCCAAAACTCTGTATGGATGACAGTTGCAAGAGACAGTCTCTTTAGAAAAACTGTCTTACTAGTTAAGTCACTTGGTTTGACTGAGTTCAGTGGCTTCTAAACCACCTTCCAGCTTACTTAAGCCACTCAGAGTTCAATTGAGTTGTTAGAGAATGCCCTTTATACCTTGAAATTGTTCAGAAGTCAATTATAGTTTCTGTGAAGATAAGGCCCCTATAAATAAGTCATCCTATTTGGGGATCTTGCAACTGATTCACAAGAGTCCACCCCCAAGATACTGAAGTGATGGTCCTTCCCTTCTTTATAGGTCAAAAAGGAACAGAATCTCCTTCTCTTAGATAAATGGTACAATACAGTTGAATCTCATGTCAAAAGTCATGATTATGAGAATAGGACATTTATTTAGCCCATATCCTTATGCCCAGCACTGTGATGCTCTATGGATGCAATCTCTACAGTAAAAGAATTGGAGATTGAAATTACAGATTTTTAAGATATCCTTAAATAAAATATGGGCCTCTTTTATTGCAACCTCCTTTTGCAAATTACCACTGGTAATCCCTCTCAAATATGTCCCCAAACAAGTAAAAAACCTAAACAAGTTTAAAAGCTAGCTAAAAAGCTAAGTGCTGAAAAAAGCTGTCTCCCAAAATTTCTACATATATGTCAACATATGTAAACACACAGAGAAATACATGTTTTCCAGTCTTGGCAGTAAGCTTAAAGATAGTTGTTCAGCAAATTTTCTTGGACCCACTAATTTGGCCATTTTCATGTTCTCAATACACAAAGCTATCTATAATAATAATCCAACCACAAATTAAAACAGTGACTTTGGTATTATGCATTTAAACAAGTTCATAGTAAAATGGTCAACATATGTCAAGGTAGTGCTCTTTGTACTATGATAAAAATTAACTCAGCTTTGTCTTATTGACAGATTGTTTTGGTCAGCAGGTTGTTTTGATCATACTTCCGGGGAGCTGTTAATAATATTCCATAGCATTCAACATCTTATATGTATTTCTTTAGTTTATTTTCTTCAGTCCTCTAGTTCCCCTTAGAGCAACCATTATTAACAGTTTCTTATTTCCCTCCAGAAATTTTTTATAATTTACTTGTATTTATTGCTAGTAAAGCTATATGTTTTTCCATGTGATAATTTACTGTTTATATTGCCCCTCATGTTATTTATGTCAGATATATTTTCTGTTTGGCTGCTTTCATAATAATACTTGTTTTATAAAATTCTCTTTTGAAAATTAAGAAAAATTATATAAACATATTTTTCTTCTATCACCCTCCCTTTTTTTTTTCAGGACTCAGAAGAATATTTTTCCTCTAGTGCATATCTTTTTATGCTAGTCCAGTTTTTTCTGGTGTTTTATGACCTATCAAGAATATATTTTGTAGGATTATGTGAAGTAAAGACCTAAATTATTTCTTTTCTATGTTAATATCCTGCTGTCCAAAAAAACATTGAGTAGTTCATCCCATTTGCTCTAGTTTATCACAAGTTAAAGTCTTATTCTTTGAATCTACTAGGAAAATTATTCTGTACCATCAATAACTTTTATTATTTTTATAAGTATATGCTCTTTTTAAAAATTACATAAAACTTTTAGTAGTTAACTCTTTTGGTAGAACTTAAGTCTAATTAAATGAGTTCATTCATTGTTTAATGTATTCTTTGCAACTTATCCTTCCAGAAATATTTCACTATATTTCAAGTTTTAATAATTACAGGGAGAATAGTTTTATAATAAAAGAAAATAGTTTAAAAATTAGTCTTAATTATCTGTACATCTTTTTTGGTCCCTGAATATTCTAAAAAGATGTTTTTGCTGTTGTTTTAGAGGTACAAAAATGTTCAGATTATCTTTGGTAGGAGAATTTGGGAGTATTTTATTAGTTCATAGTTATGGTTTTTAATTTTTTCTATAGGAACATGAATTACTAGGCCCAATTTAAAAATATGCAGGGAAAAACAGTCTTTATTATTGCCACTTAAATCTGCATATCTATTCTAAGATATTACACAAGAGTGAAAACCTTCATTGTTTATCTCTAATCATTAATCATAGTATACAACTTTATGGGTTGTCTTGAACATTGAACTTCTGTAAATGTTCCAAAGATATTTAAGTGCAACCACTTACTAATTAATTAATATTTGCTTGCTAAGTAGATATGATTCAACATACTTTTTGCAAGTCATTCTGATGAAACATTCCTTTCTACTGAATTATCTCTAAGTAGTCAATTTTTTTTTTTTTTTTTTTGAGACAGAGTCTTGCTCTGTTGCCCGGGCTAGAGTGCCGTGGCGCCAGCCTTGCTCACAGCAACCTCAAACTCCTGGGCTCAAGCAATCCTACTGCCTCAGCCTTCCGAGTAGCTGGGACTACAGGCATGCGCCACCATGCCCGGCTAATTTTTTATATATATATTTTTAGTTGTCCAGCTAATTTCTTTCTATTTTTTTAGTAGAGACAGGGTCTCACTCTTGCTCAGGCTGGTCTCGAACTCCTAAGCTCAAATGATCTGTCCGCCTCGGCCTCCCAGAGTGCTAGGATTACAGGCAGGAGCCACCATGCCTGGCCAAAGTAGTCAATTATTAATATTTATAGCATTCACACATATAGAGACCAATAAGAGGAGATGAGGGAGAAATCATCTTAAGACCAGCAGAGTTAAGGCTAGAATTCAGGTTTGCTACTCCTTTATTTATGTCTTGCAGTTTTTCATTGTACAGCCTTCCTGTCCCTATTGAAAATATCAAGGCATTTACCCCACCCAGTCTTTTGATACTTTTATTATTCTCAGTGATTCAAGAAAATTACAGATAATGGTTCTGCAATGCCTTCTGTAAGTTCTTTTAGAACCTATTCTGGGGTTTAGGAATTTTTATATTTGTTCCCTGTATAATGTAAAAAGTGAAAGCCTCAGAAGCTCCTGCTTTCCCGTGCCCCAGGAGTAACCACTATTAACAGTTCATTTGAATCAACATTTATATTGTTTGAATCCATAAGTGTAAATGTATTTATCAAAATTGAATCACATATACTGTCCTGCCACTTTTTAAAAATAGACTTTATTTTTTAGAACAGTTTAAGGTTCACAGCAAAACTGAACAGAAGGTACAGAGATTTCCCATAACTCCCTGCCCCCCATACATGTATACCTGTCCTCATTATCAGTTTATTAATATCCTGCTATATCAATTTATTAACATCCCGCCATAGTGGTACATTTGTTTCAATTGATGTACCTACACTGACATAACATTATCATCCGATAGTTTACATTAGGGTTCAGTCTTGGTTTTGTATATTCCAAGGGTTTGGACAAATTTATAATGACATGTATCCACCATTATAGTATCATAACAAATGGTTTCACTGCCCTAAAAGTCCTCTGTGCCCTGCTTATTCATCCCCGCCTGCCTGCTAACCCCTGGCAACCACTGATCTTTCTACTGTCTCCATAGCTTTGCTTTTTTCAGAATGTCATATAGTTGGGATCACCTAGTACGTAGCCTTTTCAGATTGACTTCTTTCACTTAGTAATATGCATTTAAGTTTAGGCCAGGCGCGGTGGCTCACGCCTGTAGTCCTAGCACTCTGGGAGGCCGAGGCGGGCGGATTGTTTGAGCTCAGGAGTTCAAGACCAGCCTGAGCAAGAGCGAGACCCCGTCTCTACTGAAAATAGAAAGAAATTAATCAGACAACTAAAAATATATAGAAAAAATTAGCCGGGCATGGTGGCACATGCCTGTAGTACCAGCTACTCGGGAGGCTGAGGCAGAAGGATTGCTTGAGCCCGGGAGTTTGAGGTTGCTGTGAGCTGGGCTGACGCCACAGCACTCTAGCCCGGGCAACAGAGCGAGACTCTGTATCAAAAAAAAAAAAAAAAAGTAATATGCATTTAAGTTTTCTACATACATTTTCATGGCTCACTAGTTCATTTCTTTTTAGCACTGAATAATATTCCATTGTCTGGTGTATTTAGGCCATTGATGTTTAATACGATTATTGAAATAGTCGGATTAGTATCTACCATGTTTGTGACTTTTTCTATTTCTTGCCCTTGTTCTTTGTTTTCCTATTTTTTCTTCCACTTCCACTCTTTTACTGCCTACAAAATTAATACCAAAAAGGTTTTAACTGAGTGTTTCATATGATTATATTCTCTCTTCTTTCTTAGCATATTGATTATGCTTTTTTTGAAAACTTTTTTTAGTGGTCGCCCTAGAGTTTTTAATATACATTTACAACTAATCCAAGTCAAATACCACTGTACTGTTTTACAGGTAGTGAGAGTACCTTATAATAACAAAATAATCCTAATTCTTCTTCCCATCCTTTTGCTGTCATTCATTTCACTCATATATAAGCATACACAGTTGAGTACATTGTTGCTGTTATTTTGAAAGAACTGCTATTTTTTGGGATCAATTAAGATTTTAAAAATTCATTTTACTTTCACTTATTCTTTCTCCAATGCTCTTCCTTTCTTTATGTAGATCTAAGTTTCTGACCTATATCTAGTCTCTAAAGGACTTCTTTTAACATTTCTTGCAAGGCAGGTCTGCTGGCAACAAATTCCCTCAATTTTTGTTTGAGAAAGTCTTTATTTCTCCCTCACTTTTTTTTTTCCTTAGAAACAGGGTCTTACTGTGCTACCCAGGCAGGATTCGAACTCCTGGGCTCAAGCGATCATCCCACCACAGCCTCCTGAGTAGCTGGGGCTACAGGAATGCACCTCCTTTACTCTTGAAGGATAATTTCACGGGGTACAGAATTCTATATTTGGTTTTTTCTCTTAACATTTTAAATATTTTACTCCATTCTTGCTTGCATGCTTTCTGAGGAAAAGTTGGACATAATTCTTATTTTTTCTCCTCTGTAGGTAAGAGTTTTTTTTTCCTCTGGCAGCTTTTAGAATGTTTTCTTTATCTTGATTTTCTGAAATTTAAATAGATGTGCCTAGTTGTAGGATTGTTTTTTCCTTTTGGTATTTATCCTACTTGGTGTTCTTTGAGCTTCCTGGATCTGTTGTTTGGTGTCTGACATTAATATGGGGACATATTCTTCAAATATTTATTCTGTTCCTTTCTCTCTTCATTCTCCTCCTGCTATTCCCACTATGTGTGTGTTATACCTTTTATAGTTGTCCCACAGTTCTTGGGTATTCTGTTTATTCATCCTTACTGTTTTTCAGTTCAGGCAGTTTCTGCGGAGATACCTTCAAGCTCAGATTCTTTCCTCAGTCATGTTCAGTCTACTAAGAAGCACATCAAAAGCATTCTTCATTTTTGTTACAGAGTTTTTGACCTCTAGTATTTCTTTTTGGTTCTGTTTTAGAATTTCCATCTCTCTGTTTACATTGCCCCATCCGTTCTTGCAGCTGTCTACTTTATCCACTGGAGCCCTTGGCATATTGATCACAGTAGTTTTAAATTTCTGGTCTGATAATTCCGACATCCCAGCCATATCTGAGTCTGGTTCCGATGCTTGCTCTGTCTCTTCAAAGCAAGTTTTTTTGCCTTTTAGTATGCCTTGTAATGTTTTCTTGCTAGCTGGACGTGACGTGCTGAGTAAAAGGAACTGCTGTAAATAGGCCTTCAGTAATGTGGCGTAAAAGGGGGTGAGGGAGGAAGAGTTCTATAGTCCTATGATTACGTCTCAGTCTTTTGGTGAACCTTTATCTCTAGACTGAATTGCACAAGTGCTTTTCAATTCCTCCCATCCCTCTTAGGTGGGGCAGGATGGCTAGAGTGGGCTGGGGTTAGTTATTTCCCCTCTCCCACATGGAAGGCTGCGAGACACTGGAGTTGGTTACGTCTCTTCTCCTGCTGTCAGTTAGGCTCTGACAAAACCCCAACAGGTTAGGCTCTTTAAATAGTTTCTCCTGAGGGCAGGCTTTGTTTACCACTGCAGTCCCCAAACCCCCAGCCGCAGCCCAGACCAGTCTATGACCTGTTAGGAACTGGCAGGACATCACCTCCTGAGCTCTGCTGCCCCCCTTCCACCCTCCAGTGTCCGTGGAAAAATTGTCTTCCATGAAAATTAGGAATGGCAGGAGGAGAGCGACAGACGAGCAAGCAAAGCTCCATCTGTATTTGCAGCAGCTCCCCGTCACTCGCATCACCGCCTGAGCTCCGCCTCCACACCCAACCCCACCGTGGAAAACCTGTATTCCATGAAACCGGCCCCTGGTGCCAAAAACGCTGGGGACTGCTGGTTTAGAAGAACGAATGCTCTGGTGCATTTTAAATGGTTACTTTCCCCATCGCCCTGCTAGAAGTATACAAGCAGGAGGAGAGTTTTCTCTAATATTCACTGTGAGAACCTCTTTGAGCTCCTGGAAGTAAAACTCACAAAAGTGACTGGGTCACTCTGGAGTTTTTATCTCTCAGACTTATCTACATGGAACATCTAGCAATTTATCAATTACAGCTCAGACTTTCCTGCACCAGCACTGGCTCCTGCTGAGGATTCTTCTCCAGTAAGTTGTGATTCTCAGTACTTCCCTGTCTCCCAGTTTGGGAGCAGCTGTTTGCCCTGCATCCTTACTAAAGATCTAAGAAGAGTTGTTGATTTTTCAATTTGTTCAGCTTTTCATTTATTGTTAGGACAGAGTAGTGACTTGCAGACTCCTTACGTGGATCAGCCCACTTGCTTTTTTTATTCAATAATATATCATACATATATGTTCCCTGTCAGTACATATTTCATAATTTAAACAATTTGTTTTGATGAATATTTAGATCCTCCATGCTCTCCTTTTTTGATTACTTAGAATGTTTTCAACACAAGAAAGAAAATCCTACTTGTTTTAAAACATGGTTATAATTTCTATTTTTTTCTTTCTTTTCTTTTCTTTTTTTTTGAGACAGTCTCACTCTGTCTCCCAGGCTGGAGTTCAGTCTCGTGCTCATAGCTCACTATGCCCTCAAACTCCTGGGCTCAAGGGATCCTTCTGCCTCAGCCTCCCGAGCAGCTGGGACTACAGGCACGTGCCACCACACTAGGCTGATTTTTCTTTTTCTTTTTTGCGGGGGCATAGAGACAGGGTCTCACTTTTGCTCAGGCTAGTCAGATTATAATTTCTAATACAGATTATAATCTTTGTTAATTTCCTCCTGAGGTAGATGCTCAGAAAACATTTCATATTAACAAAATGAAAAAAAAAAAAAAAACGTAACCTCTCCAGCAAACCAGAGGAATTAATTGTGTGATGGAAGAGCCAGATTAAAGGTGGAAACAGGTGCATTTATCTATTAAGAATTTTGATTAGTTAAAGCAGTGATTCTCAGAGTGTGGCCCAGAGATCCCTAGGGGTGATGAGACACCTTCAGGGGATCTGTAAGAGCAAAACTGTTTTCATAATAACACTAGGATGCTATTTGCCTTTTATAAACTCTCATTCTTTCACAAGTGTACAATGGAGTTTTCCAGAGACTACATGATGTGTGATATCACTCTGTCACCCTAGCTAGAGTGCAGTGGCATCATCATAGCTCACTGTAACCTCAAACTCCTGGGCTCAAGTGATCCTCCTGCCTCAGCCTCCCAAGTAGCTGGAACTACAGGTGCATGCCACCACACCTGGCTAATTTTTCTATTTTTTTGTAGAGACAGGGTCTCACTCTTGCTCAGGCTGGTCTTGAACTCCTGAGCTCAAGAGATCCTCCCACCTTGACCTCCCAGAATGCTAGGATTACAGGCAAGAACCACCACGCCTGGCCTGTAATTATTTTTTAATTTCAAAATATTAAGGGGGTACAAACGTTTTTATTACATAGATACATTGTATAATGCTGAAGTCAGGGCTTTTATTAATACTGTTCCCATCAGCAGAATAGTGTTCATTGTACCTGATAGGTAGGCTTTTATCTCTCACCCCCTCCCACTCTCCCCGCTTCTTGGTTTCCAATGTTCTTTGTGCCTGTGTATACCCATCGTTTAGCTCCCACTTACTAGTGAGAACATGTGGTGTTTGTTTTTCCATTCCAGGGAAAATTGTTTATTTATTTATTTTTGATGGGGGGGGGTCTTGCTATGTTGTCCAGGCTGGTTTCAAACTCCTGGGCTCAAGTGATCCTCCTGCCTCAGCTTCCTGAGTAACTGGGACTATAGCTGGGCACAGCCCTCATAAATTTTTTTAGACTAATAATTGTCCCCAGAAATCTTCATTACATGGGTAATAGGTCTTTTCATACTCTCCTGGTGTGTGTATATCGCCAGTCTTGACATCTGAACCAAATTTTGGGTTGTAGGAACCATCTTGCCTCTGCAGGGTGATCACGACAGATAGTAAGAATGTAATGTGTAATGGAATAATCTTTTCAACTACAAATTTAAAAACCATTATGGGCCGGGTGCGGTGGCTCACGCCTGTAATCCTAGCACTCTGGGAGGCCGAGGCGGGCGGATTGTTTGAGCTCAGGAGTTCGAGACCAGCCTGAGCAAGAGCGAGACCCCGTCTCTACCAAAAATAGAAAGAAATTAATCGGACAGCTAAAAATATATATAGAAAAAATTAGCCGGGCATGGTGGCGCATGCCTGTAGTCCCAGCTAC